>CAUYON010002780.1:0-14713 GCA_963573935.1 Arctocebus calabarensis | reverse complement strand
GTCATAAATGAAACTCAGTTTAGCTGGATACAAGATCCTGGGTTGAAAGTTATTTTGTTTTAGAAGATTAAAAGCCAATGTCCATTCTCTTCTTGCTTGAAAGCTTTGATCTGAGAGATCTGTGGTTATTCTAATATTCTTCCCCTTTTAGGTTATAGATTTCTTATGTCTGGTTGCTTTCAAAATTTGCTCCTTCATATTAACTTTAGTGAACTTAATTATCATGTGCCTGGGGGATGTTTGATTTGGGTTGAGTTGTGCTGGGGTTCTGAAACTGTCTGCTATCTGAATTTCAGAATATCTTGGCATGTCTGGAAAATTCTCTTTCATAATCTCATAGAGAAGAGACTCTGGGCCTTGTGACACCACTTCATCGTTTCCAGGTATCCCTATAAGGTGAATGTTGGTTTTCTTCAAGTTATCCCAGAGCTGTCTGAGAGAATGATCTGATTTTGCCTTCCATTTCTCTATCTCTTTGTCGGTTTGGGAGCGTTAGATAGCTTTGTCTTCCATGTCAAAAATCCTTTCTTCTGCTTGCTTCATTCTGTTGCTGAGGGACTCTACTTTGTTTCTCAGATCTTTGAGAGCTGCAATTTCTTGCCTCAGTGTGTCCAAATCTTTGGTTATTTGGTCTTTGAATTCCTTGACTTCTTGAGACAATTTTTGAAATGCACCCAGAATTTCTCAATCCAAATTTTCCTCTATTTTATTGATCTTGTTTGCAATCCAAATTCTGAATTCAATTTCTGACATTTCAGCCATCTGTTTATGCATAGGATCCTCACTTGTGTCTGCCAGATTATTCCTTGGGGTGGGGGGTTGACCTGGTCTGGTTGTTCACATTTCCAGAGCTTTTCCGTTGATTCTGCCCCATGATTATTTTTACACCGTTTGGCTAGATGAGTAGATAAGGACAATTTGGGCTGGTAGTTCTAGGAGTAGTGATTGGCCAGTTCTTTGCTTAAAAGCTTGAACTGGCTTCTGTAGCTTTTCCCCTAGAGTTTTGCCACTGCTGGCGAAACTGGGGACTTTCTTGGTGTGGTGGTGTTAAGTGGCTCTGTCTTATTTTCAGCTGGTCTTTGTCTTACCCCAGAGAATCTGTTACTCTGGATTGACATCTGAGCTGTGAAGGAATACCAGACGTAAGTCACTGCACCCCCCACAAGCAACAATTGAAAAAGCCAAATCAAACCTTCCCACTACCACACACCCAGGGTACCACTTTTGAAAGTCCTCGGGTGATTAGCCCAGCTGAAGAGGTCCTAATCAATTGTCCTAGCCAGCACTGATCTCAAATGGAAGAGTTAAAAATGTCTCTGGCAACTAGATAGCAGGGATCCGCTGGAAGCTCTTGTATAATTCACTTTGATGCTCTGTGAGCTCAGGAGGGCACCCCGCCACCAAGTAAATTAGTCTGGGAAGGTTGATGCCTCCTTCCCAACCTTGCCCCTTTATCACACCCAGTCGGTGGTAACAGTTGTGATCCAGTTTCCTCCAATGAGCAGATGCTCCAGAGTTTTGCACCTGCCTGGGTCACAGTGAGGTCTATGGCTCCACAACCAGTCTGCTACTCCCTGTCACTGTTTGGCAGGGAGAGGTGAGGCCTCACAACCTGGGTACTTAACAGGGGCTGGGGCGTTTCACTCAGTTCCAGCCCTGTCCCTGATTTATGTTGCTACTGGAACAGAACAAGTTCGCAGAATTTATTTCTGTCAAGGCTATTTTCCCTTATCAGACTGGGGCTGCAAATGGGTTTTACTCAGTCTGTGAGTTCCAGCCCTTTGTCTCAGCTTTCATCCCCTGAGGGCCAGGTTAAGCAAAGCAGCCCCTCTGTGAGTATTCTAATCCCTGCTTTGTGTCCGAGCCGGTACCACCTCAGGCAAATCTTTCATGTGCCTTGGTTGCTGGTCCACTCTGCAGGCACCGGCTCTGGCACCGGAGAAGCCGCCACTTCCCCTGGATGCCCAGAAGACTGGGAGTGTCTCCTCAAAACATCCCCAGGGGTGCAGCTCTCCAGCTACTGTTCCCAGAGCTGGTTGCTGTTTCATGCCTCAGGAGACCCTACCACCAGCCAGGTCTCCTCACAGCTCTCTCCCTGAACCATTCTGAGCCAGAAAACCAGCACAGTTCAGCAAGTTTGTGCCCATCCACACCCCTTGAGAAAATCTCCAAGAATCTGGACACTGTGGGGAACAGGCCTCCAAACCTCGGGGTGAGAGTGGAGGGGAATACCAGGAACACCAACGTGCAGGTCGAGAGTATATACAGTTTTATGCCTGGCTGGAGAGCGCCACGGCACCCTAGTAGGGGAAGGAGGTCTGGTTTTCAGAGGGTCTCTCCCGTGGGGTAGAGTGGGAGGACATCCGAACTCTGCTCGCTTGTTTGTATGGAGGTATGGAGTATGCTGCAAGCCGATCTCATGGGGGAGAGGACTTCCGTCCACTTGGTGATGTGCTCTGTACCTTTTATTTGTATCCTTGGGGTCTCAGGTCACCCTAGCAGGGTTGATGTGAGCTCTTCGACCTTTTCTTTTTGCTCAGATCCAAACCATCGGCTTTCTTGCTGAGTTACTGTCCTTAACTCTCCTTCTGGATGGGAACCTCTGTGGAAAGCTGGCTATAGATCACCATCTTGGCTCCTCCTCCCCAGCTATTTTTTTTAAGAGACAGGGTCTCACCCTTGCTCAGGCTGATCTCAAAACCGTGCACTCAGGTGATCCACCCACCCTGGCCTCCCAGAGTGCTAGGATTACAGGCGTGAGCCTCTGCACCCAGCCCTGACTTTACATTGTATACGATGTGCCCCATAATGTTTTTCAGGATCAGACACAGTACATACTCACCAGAGTGTCATGGAAATTACGCTGTGCTTTTCTCGGTGTTCTTCAGCAGCTTGTACAAACTTAGCAAAAAGAAAAACAAAACGTATTAAGGCTGAGAAATTTTAGGAAGTATAAAAAATATACAAGAAAGGAAATGAAACTTGAGTTTATTACGGTAAAGAACTGGGAACAGTCTGACATTGTATCCTACTCGTAAAGTAACAAGTTAGCATAATGTCATGGATGCTAGAAAAAGACACAAGACTCTCGGATCAGAAACAGAGGTTTCTATTACTCACTGAACAGCAAGCAGCATGAGCTTCATGGTCACTCCGGTTGCCCTTGTTTTCCAAGTCTCAAGGGGGAGGGCAACGAAGAGCAGCTGAGGGGGATTCTGCATATACAGTCGGTTTCAATCACAGCTAAGGAATCCTGAGGGGAAGCTCATGTTTTATATGAGCTAAAAGTAAACTTACATGACTTTTGCCCCAAAGGACTTTACCATACTGGACAGTAAACACAGCTGGAAGTAGATGCTATCACTACAGGCCAAGACTATTGACTATACTTACATCCTTGAAATAGCAGTTTGAAACAAAAGCTGTCTGTGCTTCTGTTAATAAAAATGTATAAAAATGCAAATGACCCATGGAGAATTGTTGCCCATCCACTATGTAAGTCACCTCTGAAAATAAGGCCACAATCATAATAGGTTAAATTCCGGATGTTGATTTAGCAAAAAATTGTGACTAAATATGTGAAGAATGTGGAGAAGCAGGAAAAGTGTGTTGGGGAAGATGGACAGGCATCAAAAATATTAAGTCTTAGATTCTTTTTTTTTTTTTCTTTTTAAAGAGAGTCTCACTTTATTGCCCTTGGTAGAGTGCCATGGTGTCATAGCTCACAGTAACCTCTAACTCCTGGACATAGGTGATTCTCTTGCCTCAGCCTCCTGAGTAGCTGGGACTATAGGTGTCTACCACAACATCTGGCTATTTTTTGTTGCAGTTTGGCCAGGGCTGAGTTTGAACCCAACACTCTCGGTATATAAGACCAGTGCCCCACCCACTGAACCACAGGCACCAGGTTTAAGTCCTATATTCTATAGTAGGAAATAAATAGACTAAATCAAAACTAGAAAATCAAGAAAGAAGGTCAGACATGGTGGCTCATACCTGTGATTCTGTACTCTGAGAGGCTGAGGAATGCAGACCACCAGAGTTTGAGTTGGGAGTTTGAGACCGACCTGAGCAAGAGTGAGACCTTCATCTCTACTAAAAATAAAAAAGTTAGCCAGGCACTCTGTCCAGTGACTATTGTTCCAGCTACTTGGGAGGCTGAGGCAAGAGGATCACTTGAGCCCAGGAGTTTGAGGTTGCTGTGAGCTACAACACCACGGGTCTATCCAGGACAATAGCGTGAGACTCTGTCAGAAAGAAAAGGAAAGGAAAAGAAAGGAAAGGAGAGGAGAGGAGGAAAGAAAGAGAGAGGGTGAGGGAGAAAGAGTGAAAGAGGGAAAGGGAAAGAAAAGAAAAGAGAAGGCTCGGCGCCTGTGGCTCAACAGGCTAAGGTGCCAGCCACATACACCTGAGCTGGTGGGTTCGAATCCAGCCTAGGCCTGCCAAACAACAATGGTGGCTGCAACCAAAAACTGGCCGGGCGTTGTGGTGGGTGCCTGTAGTCCCAGCTACTTGGGAGGCAGAGGCAGGAGACTCGCTTGAACCCAGCAATTGGAGGTTGCTGTGAGCTGTGATGCCACCGCACTCTGTCCAGGGTGACAGCTTGAGGCTCTGTCTCAAAAAAAAAAAAAGAAAAGAAAAGAGAAGATCAAGAAAGAGATGTAAAAGTGTGATATTGTAAAAATATGGGAAGATAACTAAAAATTATCTCTTATATATAGTTTTCAGATGTCAGAAAAGTTAGAGCCAGTAAGCCGTTTTTTTCATCAAAGGCTATTTGATATTTTAAAACTATACACAAGATTATCTTCATAAAAATTAAAATACAATTTGAAAAAAGAGACAGAGAGAAATAGAGATAAAGACCCTGGGGTACAAAAGTTTTCTTATAATCATTAGAGATGGCTAGAGGAAATCTGACTCTATCTCTAATATCTCTAAAGACTTAATGGGAATATAGTCACCTCAGTTTTTGAAAAGATGGATTTTTTTAAAGGCATAAAATCAGCCCCCTTATCTTAAGGAACAGATATTCACTGGCAGCCTATAGGACAAAATCCTCAGCCCTGGTAAGTATGATTGGATTTCCACTCTAGCATTCACTGGGCTCAATAACTACATGCCCTTCTCAAAGGACATTGGAAGAGAGAAAATGATCCCAACGCTAATGTGGTGTCTATATAATCTCTCCCAGCTGCTCTGAGCTATATTCACAACAAAGGAAGCTTGACTGTGTGCAACCTTCCAGGCTGTTAACTCTCACAAGCCCATCCACCTACACCACACAATATGAATAGGAACAGACTCAGGGTGGGGGTGGGAAAAAGAGAATGAAAAGGAAAAACACTCCTATACTATTTTGATTTTATAAATAGTTGAATGTTATGTTATTTCATTGAATCTTTTCTTCCAATAATATTTTATAAAAAGTAAAAATTAAAATTATAGACCAAACATGGTCACTCATGCCTGTGATCTCAGCTCTTTGGAAGGCTGAGGTGAGAGGATCATTTGAGGCCAGGAGTTAAAGACCAGTTTGGGCAGCATAGTGAGACCCCATCCCTACAAAAACATTTTTTCAATATTATGGAAATGTATAGTGTAGAAAGTGAAAGTTTTTAGTCTTAATCATTCCCTAATTCCAGTCCCTCAAAAGTAACCATTTTAAACAGTTCAAATGTTTCCTTCCCGATATTTTCTTTAAAAATGCAAATATGTTTGACTTCAGTTATCTAGAATATATATTTTTAAAAAAACAAATATGTATGCTTTATATGTATACCCATACTGACTTATTGTTTCACCTAAATGATAGCATACTATACATACAAACTTACTTAAATAAGTACAGGAGTGTTCTACCAGTGCATGAGATCTTTTTCTACTGGCTACACAGTTACTATAATTTACTTAACAATTTCCAATTGATGAATATTTTATTGATTTCCAGCTAGTACATGTATAAGGAATGCCCACCCTTTTCATTTTATTTCTGTGCTGTTACATGAGAATATTTGTAGAGGATAACGTTTTCCAAACAGAATCTACATCAATGGACACACAGAGATTTAATAGACTGCACCATCTAGTCTCTATGACCATACTGTAAAGCTAATATTATTGCCTTCATTGTAATGATAAGAAAACTGTACTTTGGTTGAAAGCCTAGTATTTTCACCCAAGATCTCGCAGGAATTAAGTGCCAAGATTAAAATTCCATTTTTGCAATCCAAGTAATTCAAGCATACAACCACAGGAGCAGCAGTAAGAATGAAGTCTTTGGGGCCAGATGTGGGAGCTCATGCCTGTAATCCTGGCACTCTGGGAGGCTGATGTCAGAGGATCATTTGAGCTCAGGAGTTTGAGACAAGCTTGAACACGAACAAGATCCCATTTTACTAAACATAGAAAACTTAGACAGGTGTTGTGGAGGGTACCTATAGTCCCAACTACTCAGGAAACTGAGTCAGGAACATCGCTTGAACCCAGAAGTTGCTATGAACTCGGCTAATATCAGGGCACTGTAGCCTGGAAACTTGTCTCCAAAAAAAAAGAAAGAAAGAAAAGGAAAAGAAAAAGAATGGAATCTTCTGGAAAAGGCAGCAGCCTAAGGCACCTGGACAACCCTAAAAGTTTAGGGTAAGTAAACCAGGACAAAGTACTAACCAGACTCTAGAGCTCCAGCCTTTTGCCTTCCCCAAGATGATGACAGTTCAGAACAGCTTTACAGAAATTGAAAAGAAATAGGATTTGGTAACCAAATAAATGAAAGCAGCCCTAACCCTAACCACTCCCATGACCAAGGAGAAGCAGATTACTAGAAGAAATAGAGGGGCTTCTGATGGTCTGGGAATCTGAGATAGCATCTCTCAGCAGAAAAAAACAAGGGTCACTGAGTTACAGTGGAACTGACAGGCTAAGGCAGAGTAAAACTTGGATTCTAGGAACTTTCACTATATATCAATTAGTGAGAAACCAATACATACTGGTTAATACAGTATAAAATCAATATATAAACCTCTACAAGTCAGCACAGTGGCACATACACATAGTCCCAGCCACCCAGGAAGCTAAGGTGAGAGGATTACTTGAGGCCAGGAGTTCAAGGCTGTAGTAGGCTATGATCACCTCTGTGAATAGCCACTGAACTCCATCATCCTGGGCAACATAGCAAGACTCTGTCTTTTAAAAAAAATTAATTTAAAGGAAAAAGAACCAAAAGCATAAAAAAGCACAGCAAATTTCTTGATGAAAATTGAAAATAAAAGTTTCCTTGTATATAAAAAAATTAATGTAACTAATAATATTAAAGTCAAGTAATTGCCAAGAAATATTGAGAGGAAAGAAAAACTTTCACTTATATGAGTGAAAAGTTTTAGTTGTATCTCCAAGAAGGGTTTTGATTTTAAAATTTATTTATGTTCAAATTTTATACTTTTATAAGCCTAAAACATTGTTTCTTTCCTTTTACAATAGTAAAGTACCATTTATTGAATACTTATACCTCCTAGACACCATACTAGAGGCTTTTAAATATGTATAATATGTCTTCTTTTAATCCTTACAATATTCAAAGTTGTTTCCTTTTTTTTTTTTCTGAGACAGAGTCTTTTTTTTTTTTTTCCTGAGACAGAGCCTCAAGCTGTCATCCTGGATAGAGTGCTGTGGCATCACAGCTCACAGCAACCTCCAATTCCTGGGCTCAAGCAAGTCTCCTGCCTCCGCCTCCCAAGTAGCTGGGACTACAGGCGCCCGCCACAACACCCGGCCATTTTTTGGTTGCAGCCATCATTGTTATTTGGTGGCCTGGGCTGGATTCGAACCCGCCAGCTCAGGTGTATGTAGCTGGCGCCTTAGCCACTTAAGCCACAGGCGCCGAGCCCTGAGACAGAGTCTTACTATGTTGCCCTTGGCAATGTGCCATGACATCACAACTCACA
Organism: Arctocebus calabarensis; assembly: GCA_963573935.1. Classification (NCBI taxonomy): domain Eukaryota; kingdom Metazoa; phylum Chordata; class Mammalia; order Primates; family Lorisidae; genus Arctocebus; species Arctocebus calabarensis. The sequence goes on along the minus strand of CAUYON010002780.1, from coordinate 6,773 downwards.
GCAACCTAAATGCTTGGGTTTAAGTGATTATCTTGCCTCAGCCTCCCAGGTACCTGGGACTACAGGTGCTTGCCACAATGTCCAGCTATTTTTTGTTGCAGCCATCATTGTTGTCTTGCTGGCCCGGGCCAGATTCAAACCCGCCACCCTCTATATAAGTGGCTGGCGCCATAACCACTGTGCTATTGGTGTTGAGCTAAAGTTGTTTACTTTTGATGTAAACCAAAATCTATCTATAATTATATAGCCAAAAATTAGCAAACATCTGCATAAAACCCCTAATCAACTTAAAGACCACAATAAAGGGAACTTGGAGAAAATAGAAACTATGCCAAAAGTAGAAAACAAAAATAAAATTATTTCATTGTCTTCTGAGAATTAAGAAAATATGTAAAATAAAAATAAAAATTTATATTTTTAAAAGGACATTTAGAAAACAAAAGAAACACCAAACTATGAAATCAGTAATTTTTGTGGGTATGAAAACAGCAAGAGAAAGAGTGTGTGTATATTTAGGAAATTTTCCATAGACTTGAACTAAAATAAGAGAGAAGTGATACAAATTAAAGATGATCCTGAGAGTTTCTGTTACTGGACAAAGAGGGTCCAGCCACTTGTCATTGTCAGCCAATATGCAGAGATGGGGATAGGTTCACCAAAATTTGTCAGAAAGCCAGAAATTCTAGAGAACAGTGAGATAGCCTCTCCAAGACCATTTTGTTCTTCCATTTCCAAAATCACACTTTTATTTTTTAATTTATTTATTTATTTTTTTTTTTTTTTTAGAGACAGAGTCTTACTTTGTCACCCTCAGTAGAGTGCCGTGGTGTCACAGCTCACAGCAACCTCCAGCTCTTGGGCTTAGGTGATTCTCTTACTTTAGCCTCCCCAGTAGCTGGAACTACAGGTGCCTGCCACAACACCCGGCTATTTTTTGGTTGCAATTTAGCCAGGGCTGGCTTTGAACCCATCACCCTTGGTATATGGGGCCAGCACCCTACTCACTGAGCCACATGCACCACCCTCCAAAATCATAGTTTTAAACATAAAAGTTAAAAATCAAGAACCATACTAACCCTTACCTTAAACAACAGCAATTAATACTGTTCTTAAACAACAGTAATCACCATAACCCATGACCCATAATAAGCAATAATTGCCATAACCCATCACCCAAAACAAAATTTCTAATTCAAAAGTTAATCTCCTAAATCAATTGCCCTGAACTACTCAAGATATACACTTTCAAGTTAAAGCTGAATTTACAAAACAAGAATAGGAGACATGAGGTAAAGTTCACTTAGGATCTAAATTGGCCAGACCAGCTGTGACATGTTGGCCCCTGCCTAACTGACTCCATCTTATTCTCACTACATGTGCTTTCATTCTCAGGGAGAAAAGAGAGAAAAAAAAAAATAAGGTAATGGAAAAGAATGGCTTTATACTTCTCAGCAGCAATACTGGGAAAAAAAAGGCAGTGGGCAAGATGACGGACTAGAGACATCTCTGTTGCTGCCACCCAGCCCCCCTGATCGAGGACATAGAGGTCGCACCGCAGACAGAATGATTAATGGCTGAAGCTCGCTCTGGCATTACAGCAAATTTATTTCTTCCACCAAGGCTTATATAGGCACATAACATAATCAACAAACACATGACTTGATCTTATGACTTAATCAATAAACATTTGACTTAAAACCTGGCCCCAGGCCTTTTACTGCCTGGTACTTACAAGCTTATGGATAAAGCAGATTAAATGATAACCACTTAAGGTTAGGTAAAACTATCCTTATGGGATAAAGTTTAACTGGCTTAACTAATAACTACTTTACGAAAATTATTCTTATGCTAAGTAATCACAAAACAAGATTTTGGGGAAATAAGCGGTTTAAACACTTAATCCTTTAACCAACCATTTGGAGGCAGTTAATCATCTTAAGGGAGTAGTCTGGAAAATCTCGCCAGGATGTTTTCCTTTCTAACTCACAAAAGACTTTAAACTTGCCTTCACAAAATGAGAGACTGATTGACTTTACAAGGGCACAGATGACAGTGCCCCTACACATATCCTTAGAAGCCATTCATGGTGAGACAGAGAGGACTTCAGCCACCTCTGTCTGGGAATCCTGCCCAGAAACATCACTCTAAGGGCACAGTGAAGCAGTAGAAGACTCCAGGAGCTGGTGAAGAAGTCAGGAGCAGTGGAAGACCAGCACAGAAGGTGAGTGCCTAGGGGCAGGCAGAGGCTAGCCAGACCTCCAGCAGAAGGCGAGAGTGCGAGATGGACTCTCCTGCAGTTTGGGGGGATATTTTTTTGGACTGGGGTGCTCATTGAAGCTGTCTTGGAAGGGCTTAAGCAAATGAGTGAATTTGAACAGTGTCCAGCAGCTGGGATTGAATCACCAGGTGGAGTAGAACTCCATTGGTTTGGCTACTAACAGGGCACTGCCATTGTGGGAGGGCTGCCCTGGAGAAATAGTCTGCAGGGTCCTGGTGCTCAGCCAGCTCTGGCACACCTGCTGAGCTTGGGCAGCCATTCTTGAGGTGAGTTGAATGGCTTCTGCACTCCCAGGAAAGTCATTTTGTGTCCAAGAGGCATTTTTTGGAAGATCGAGGTGTACCTGCTAGGAAATCTGGTCAGAACTTTAGGATCTCAATCTTGCAGGAACCGAATGCTAATGAAGTAACTAAGCCTTGATTAAGGGCAAACAAATTAGGAAGAGAGTACCAGGTCTTCTCAGCAACTAGACAATGGCTGCCAGCCCCCACCTTAGATAGCAAAATCAGTGTGCATGTTTTACAGCTCCTAACACTATAGTGCCAACTTGTATCCAGGCAATATATCGGATCATATATGTTTTATCTCCTTTTTCCTATCTTCTTGGAGCACCAACTGGCGTTCAGGCAATATATATGTATTTTTTTCTTTTCTCAACTTTTTTCTTTAGTTTTTATTGTTTTACTTTGTTTAGATTTGACATTTTTTTTTTTCATTTTACTTTGTTCACTATAGTGTAAGAGCAACATTTTTACTGGTTTTTCAGCCCCTGTTATTCTCTTTTTTTTTTTATTTTGCTCCCTTTTTCTCACTTTTGGTAGAGATTTTACTACTTTTCTAATATTTTCCACATAAACTTTTTTAAACAACAACTAAGCTATCTTTTTTCCATCTTGCGATATTTTATTTTTTCATTTTCTTTATTTTTATTATTTTTTTCTTTCCCTGTTTTACTTTACTTTATTTCATTCTATATTCTATTTATGGGACAGAGCCTTACTTTGAGGCCTGGACTGTACTATCACAGCATTGGCCTGGCTTAAGGAGGCCTTGAGCTCATGGTCTATGATGTCCTTATAGTTTGGGCGATTGGAAAGATGGTATTGGTATATTACCAGTGTGACATACTGCTGATCATTTTCTATATTTCGCAGAGCTTGGGGCTTTTTGCCCAGACCTTGAGGGACTCATCCAGCCTAACGCTGAAGAATCCTTGAATTGCAGGTGTGGGTCAAAGCATCCTGATGAATACCATTATTTCTCCTATCTCTCTCTTTCTATCCTTCTGTCTTTTTATTCAATTTTTTCTTTTCCCCCTCCACCTTTTCTCTTTCCTTTCTTTCTTTCTTTCTTTTCTCCCATCTCACTCTTTTCTCTTCTCTTTCTTTTGGCCCTACAGGAAAAGGACACTTCAACACCTAAGCACACAGATAAAGTAATCTAAAGTGAAGGGGAAGGTGAGAAGAAAAAATAGGTGAAAAAGTGAACAAGAAGAAGCCACGGCTCGGTGCCTGTGGCTCAAGTGGCTAAGGCGCCAGCCACATATACCAACTGGGGGTTTCAAATCAAGCCTGGGCCCGCCAAAAAACAATGATGGCTGCAACCAAAAAATAGCTGGGCATTTTGGCAGGTGCCTGTAGTCCCAGCTACTTGGGAGGCAGAGGCAGGAGAATCACTTGAGCCCAGGAGTTGGAGGTTGCTGTGGGCTGTGATGCAACGGCACACTACCAAGCGTGACAGCTTGAGGCTCTGTCTCAAAAAGAAAAGAAAAGAAAAAGAAAACTCGCATGAGGAAGAACCAACAGAAAAACTCTAGTAACATGAAAAAACAGAACAAAGCAATCTCCCCCCACCCCCATGGGATAATGAGGTGGCTATCACAGAGGATTCCACCTATAAAAAAAAATGTAAATAAGAGAAAGAGAATTTAAAATATGTATGGCAGGCTAGGTGTGGTGGCTCACACCTGTAATTCTAGCATTCTGGGAGCCAAAGCAGACAGATTGCCTGAGCTCAGGAGTTTGAGACTAGCCTGAGCAAGAATGAGACTCTGTGCCTAAAAATAACCTGGCATTCTGGTGGATGCCTGTAGTCCCAGCTGCTTGGGAGGCTGAGGCAAGAGGATTGCTTGAACTGAAGAGGTTGAGGTTGCTGTGAGCTAGGATGCAATGGTACTCTACCAAGGGCAACAAAATGAGACTTTGTATCAAATAAATAAATAAATAAAATAACATATAGATAGCAAAAGCAATGGCAGGAATTGAAGAGAAAATGGGAAATTAATAAAAGGAAATCCAAAAGCATACTCAAATAAGGAATGAAAAATATGAAGAATTTATAAAGATATAGAGGAGCTCAAGGAATTGAAGGAGTCAATCAAGGAAAATTGACACTATTAGAAAGTGCCAATAACAGATTGGATCATGGAAAATAAAGAATTTTAGAGCAAGAAGATAATAGTTTTGAGCTAACCCAGGCATTTAAAGAGGTAGAAAAGAAGACAAAAGCAGCAAAGTAATCACTTAGAGAATAAGGGACTTCATGAAGCATTCAGACATATGAATTATAGGTGAAAAACATCACCTAAAGGAATAGAAACCCTACTGGAAGATATTATAAATGAAAATTTCCTACATATCATCAAAGATTTTGACACAGTCTTTTTACATGGCTATCAAACCCTGGGTCATGTCAGTATAAACACATCATCTCCAAGACACACTGCAATGAACTTGTCCAAAGTCAAGATGAAAGAGAAAAATTTGCAAGAAGCCAGGAGTAAGCACAAATTAACTTACAGGGGCAGATCCATCAGGGTGACAGTGGACTTTTCAGCTCAAATTTTCAAAGCCAGAAGTGAGTGGTCATCCACCTTTAATCTTCTAAAACAAAATAGTTTTCAGCCCAGAATTTTGTATCCTGTTAAACTAAGCTTCAAAATCACTGTAGAAATCACATATTTTACTGATATGTAAACACTGATGAAGTTCATCACAACAAGACTAGCTCTACAGGAAATACTCAGACCTATTCTCCCCCACTAACCATCACAATAGACCATCAGCTAAGTAAACACCCACTAACTAAAGAACAAAATCTAGATTCCACAATGTCCCAAAGGATAAAACTAACCAACAGACTTTCACAAAATAAGATGAATAGAACTCAACCATATATATCCATTCTCTAAATAAATGTAAATGCCTTAAATTCCCCACTGAAGAGACACAGGCTGGCTGACTGGCTAAAAAAGCACAAGCCATCTATATACTGTCTTCAGAAAACACACCTAACCTTGAAGGACAAAATAAGACTCAGGGTTAAGGGTTGGAAAATAATATTTCAGGCAAATGGAAATTAGAAGAAAGAAGGGATCACAATCTTATTTTCAGATACAAGTAGAACTAAAGGAACTAAAGTCAAGAAATACAAAGATAGTCACTTCATACCAGGGGAACAATACAAGAGGATATTTCAATTTTAAATATTTAGCCACCCAACTTAAACATTCCCAGATTTATGAAACAGGGCTTAATTGGTCTGAGCAACATGATATCATATAACACCATAATATCAGAGGACTTTAACACTCCCATGACAGAACTATATAGATCCTCTAAACATAACTAAACAAAGAAAAAGCACTTAAATGTAACCCTAGTGCAATTATTCTTGATAGACATATACAGAACAAACCATACCAAACCTAAGGAATAGATGTTCTCCTTGTCAGTGTGCACTACAAAATAAAAAATATCCTAAAAAACAAATCAAACATCAATAAAATTAAAGAATAGAAATTATACCTGTGTCTTTTCAGAACACAAGTCAATAAAGGTGGAACTCAACTCCAACATAAATTTTCATTGCCACATAAAGGCATGGAAGTTAAACAACCTTATGCAGAATGACAGTTGGGTTAAGGAGACAAAGGAGGAAATTTTCAAATTCCTAAAACATAACAATAATGAAGCCACAAGCTATCAATACCTTAGCAAAAGCAGTCCTAACAGAGAAATGGATCACATTAGATGCCTACATCTGAAAAACAAAAAAAGAAAGCACATCAACAACCTTGAGAATCATCTCAAAGAAATGAAAAGATGAATTTAATCCCAAATCCAGCAGAAGAAAAGAAATAACCAAAATTAAATCAGAAATAAATGAACTTGAAAACAAAAGAACCATTCAGAAATTTAACGAAACAGGCTAAGCACCTGTGGCTCAACAGGCTAAGGTGCTAGCCACATACACCTGAGTTGGCAGGTTCAAATCCAGGGCCCGCCAAACAACAATGGTGGCTGCAACCTAAAAATGGCCGGGCGTTGTGGCAGGTGCCTGTAGTCCCAGCTAGTTGGGAGGCAGAGGCAGGAGACTCACTTGAGCCCAGGAATTGGAGGTTGCTGTGAGCTGTGATGCCATAGCACTCTATCCAGGGTGACAGCTTGAGGCTCTGTCTCAAAAAAAAAAAGATAATATTCTTCTTTACCAGTAA
>CAUYON010002779.1:0-10501 GCA_963573935.1 Arctocebus calabarensis | reverse complement strand
TCTGTTTAAGCTTAGAGGCCTATAAGTTATTCAAAACTTTAGCTCATTATTTGCACTAGTTCTGTTATGAAGGCTAGCCCATCGTCAAGTTTAAACCAGAGTGGCAACTTAAACCATGGGATGATTTCTTTGGGCAATATTTTACCATTTCAGGAGTCCTTTTATCCTGATGGGGAAAGCTTTTACCTTTTCCAAGTCTGATAGACCATCACCAGCAAGTACTTGTTCCCTCTAAACCTGGGCATTTCAGTAAAGTCTACCTAGAAGTCCTCGAAGGGCATCACTTCATACAACTGGATTCCTGGGGGTACCATCAGTCCTTGGCACGCATTGAACTGGCTGTAGGTGACACACTGTAGTCTGACAGTTTTGGCCAGGGCTGCCAGGTGGGAGATGTAGAAGTACCGACCCAGCAACTTCATCAAATACTCCTGTCACCATGGTGGCTCCTAGAACCTGGGGGACTGTCAGGAGCCATAGAGACAATGGTCTCACCATTTTTTCTAGGCCTAATCTTAAACTTCTACCTCTACTTCTTCAAGTCTGCCCCATTTCTCAAAAGTCAAACTGACCCAGACTGCATCAAGGGTTGACAACTGCCATGGCAACATATCCTCCTTAGCTTAACTCTCCGCTTCTTCTTAAAAATTCCCCACCCATGACCTTTACCGGGGAACAATCCTAGCAACCCAGTGGCCAGGACCACTTCAGCTAAAGGCTGCTTCCTTCTTCTTAACCCTATATAAGCTGCATTATAAAAAATAAAATTTAAGACCTTGATCAGAGTCTCAACTTGGTCTCCTTCTCTATGTCTGCTTTGTCTCTCATCCAAGTTGACTTCCCCTCGGACCCTTGTTGAACCCCCTCGCTGGCCAGGGCAAGTGGCACCTGCAACGTGGGGCTTGAGGTACGAAGCCTGACCTGGATGTCGCTTGTGTGGACGGCCGTCCTTCCCTCTTTGGATTGCCACCCATCTGGAGAGTGAAGATCCGCATTAAGATCGCCGCAGGAACACCCGCCTGTGATACAGATCTGGTAAGGTAAGTTGTCATTGTTGTTCAGCAGGCCCAAGCCAGGCTTCAACCCATCAGGCTTGGTGCGTGCGGCTGGCACCATAACTTCTGTGCTAGGGGCTCCGAGCCTCCTGTATATTTTTTGGGAGATATGCTTCTTCAAGTTAAGGGAATTCCCAACTATTCTGTTTTCTACAATTTGCATTTTGTCATATTTGTTTTTATCTGCTAAAATTGTGGGAGACCAGAATATGCCACCCCAAAATATGTCTCCTTTGCATAAGGATGGATTTTGACCTGAAGGCAATTGAGAAGCAGTACATGCAGGAAAGCTTTCTGCCCCATTTCTGTTTGCCTGAAAGCAGGACACACACACATATTTATTTATTTATTTATTTGTTTATTTGAGACACAGTCTCACTAAATTACTCTGGGTAGAGTGCCATGTCATCATCAAAGCTCACAGCAGCTTCAAACACTTGGACTCAAGTGATCCTCTTGCCTCAGCCTCTTGAGTAGCTGAGACTATAGGCATAACACCACTATATCTGTCTAATTTTTCTATTTTTAGTCAAGACTGGGTTTTAGTCTTGCTTAGGGTGGTCTTGAACTCCTGAGCTCAAGCAGGCCCTGAGCCTTGTCATCCCAGAGTACTAGGATTATAGGCATGGGCCACCATGCCTGGACAGGACATACATTTATAAGAACAAATGGTATCCTTTCTCCCTCCTATCTCTAACAGGAAGGACAAAGGTTTGCACTTAAAGACAACTTTAGACCCTAATGGACCTAGAGATATTACCAGGGCAATCTATCTCAACTAGCTTTAGTAACTAACCTTTATCTACCATTTATTTGCCTTTCCACAATTTTCACCCCCTAGAGATTTAATGTGCCTTTTCTTTGCCTTGATACTTCTGTAAAAATGTACTGTTCTGTTGATGCCATGTAAATTCTAGCACTCTGGGAAGTAAGGCAGGTGGAACTCTTGAGTTCACAAGTTCAAGACCAACTTGAGCAAGGGCTTACACCCTCTATCTAAAAATAGCCAGGCATTGTGGCGGGTGCCTGTAGTCCAAGCTACTTGGGAGGCTGAAGTAAGAGGATCACTTGAGCCCAAGAATTTGACGTTGCTGTGAGCTATGACATCACAGAACTCTACCCAGGGCAACAGAGTGAGACCCTGTCTCAAAAAAAAAAATGTTATAAGAGCTTGAATTTGAAAGCAACCTATTTGAGAATTACTCATTTCCTAAGGGTCTTTCAAATATATATGAAAAATATATGTTAATCAATTTCTGTTTGTTTTTCTCTTATTAACTATCTTTGTTACAGGAGTCATTTCCAATTATGAACTCATGAGGATTTAGATAAAAATTAAATTATTTCTACTCCCTTACAAGATGATTATATTGTTTTCTCCTTTGGACTATTAATGCAATGAATTATATTTATAGGTTAAGTAGTGTTAAACCAACTTTACTTTTTTTTTTTTTGAAAAGTAAGCTTATTTCAGTTTAAGGTGAGTGTACAACCAACCAGGTTAAAATGTTTGATTTTGTTAAGTAGAGTCCCTTTTGTGGTTATGTCCCCCACCCAAAAGGTGTTCCAGGGTGGCACCTGTGGCTCAAAGGAGTAGGGCGCTGGCCCCATATACTGGAGGTGGTGGGTTCAATCCTTGCCCTGGCCAAAAAAACTGCAAAAAAAAAAAAAAAAAAAGGTATTCCAAATGCCCCCACCCCATGTCAATTCAGTGAGGACACCCCAATCTCCTCCCTTCTCAACTTTACTTTTAACTGAAAAACAAACTTAATCATAAAGTATTATTGTGGGTGTACATTCATTTTTTTATACTTCAATTAATTAATTAGTTAATTAATTAATTATTTCAGGCTAATGAGAGGGTACAATCAACCAAATCACAATATTTGAATTTGCTATGTAGAGTCTATCTTGTAGCTATGTCCTGCACCCAAAAGGTGTGCCATACACCCCTACATTGTGCCCATTCAGTGAGTATAGATTTATTTTTATTAATATTTTTTTGGGACTTTTGCATGTGGATTCATGAGTGTGAATGGCCTAAAATTTTCTTTTTTTGTTCTTTGACTTTAATGTCATATTTATACTGTTCATACAGAATGACTAAGAGATTATTCTATTTTTATTCTCTGGTGGAATTTGTGTAAAATTATGTGAAAGTTATTTCTTGAATGTTGGATAGATCTTACCTAAAAAGTTTTTTTTTTTTATATGTCCTTTGTATAAATATTTTTAACTACTGTTGGGGCTCAGAAACTAATATTCCAAAACATGGCACTTTATATGATGAACTGAAGAAGTCTCAAAGTCTCCCTAATCTTGTCCACCAACACCTGTCTCTCATTTCTCTGGATCTCCCAAAGCATAGGATGAAGTTATTCTCTAAAGTTCCCTTGATCTGCCTAAAAGTCCAGACCTACCTCCGAAGAAAACAATAACCTCTGGTCCTTTCCCTGAGTTTTTATTAACTGAACTCATATGACAGGAAAAGAGACTGAAGTCTGTCAACACACGTGAATAGACTTCAGTCACAAACCGTTTTCTGCCATGAGGGCCCAACAAACTTTGTTCCAAGTCACTATGTGTTCTTCAAATCCATTTAATTCCCATAAAAAGTCATTTACTACCCTTCCCCATCTCCCTTTACCCTAAGAAAATGGATATACAACCATATGTATCCCATTGCATGGTGGAACAATCACTCTGATTCTTTCCCGTGCGTGCTAAAATAATGTATGTTGTTTCTCCTATTAATTTGCCTTCTGTGAGTTGACTTTTTCAGCAAACCTTCAGAGGGTAAGGGAAAATTATCCCCTGGCCCCTGCATAACTTATTCAATTAATTTAATACAGTCATATACTGATTAGGTTCTGAGAAATGTGTCCACAGGTGATTTTAGCATTGTGAGGACATTACAGAGTGTACGGTGGTGTAGCCTATCACACTCCTAGAGTGTATGGTATAACTTACTGCTCCTAGGCTACAAACCTGTACAGCATGTTACTGTACTGAATACTGCAGGCAATTGTAACACAATGGTAAGTATTTGTGCATCCAAATATGTCCAAACATGGAAAAGGTGCAGTAAAAATATGGTATTATAACTTTATGAGACCACTGTCATATATATGGCCTGTCTTTGACTAAAATGTCATTGCATGGTACATGATTGTAGTTATTAGAATATTCAAGCTTGTTATTTCTTTCTCAGTCAATTTTTATACCTCTTGTTTTTCTAATTTTTCTTTATTATTTAGTTTATTGGCATTAAGTAAATAATTATATGTAACATAAATAATAATATGTTGCCAAAGAGTCTCTCTTTGGCCAAAATTTAGTCAGACTTCCCAGAATCCACTTCCCAACTACGTTTTGATTTTTGGACATTTGCGTCTTGTGCATTGCCTAATTTTAGCAATAATTCCTGTTAAATTTGTTTAAAAGAATCCTATGCAGTCAATATCTGATTATCTTTGATATCTGACCAATTCTTTAGCCCCTACCATTTTGGAGGTAATGTCTGAGCACCTTGGGCTGCCTCCAGCAAGGATCTTATTAGGCCTGTTTAGTCAGAATTCCCTTTTACTCCCAATGTTTCTTCTTCCTAATTTTTCATCCACTGAGACCCCACCCCCACCAGCCTACTCCTAGACTATATATTCTCACTTTTCCATTAAGTATTTGAGCCTAATTTCTCTGCCTACAAAACTCCATTGCAGTGACCTCTCCGCCTATTGTAATGGTCTTGCATAGCCTACCTTACTGTGCTTTCTAAGTTTTGTTTTGAGTTTGTATTTTATTTAATTTTTTATTTTATTAAATCATAGCTGTGTACATCAATGAAATCATGGGGTACAATGTGCTGGTTTTATATACAATTTGAAATATTTTCATCAAATTGGTTAACATAGCCTTCACCGCATTTTCTTTTGTTTTTTAGAGACAAGATATTACTTTGTCCCTGAGCTGGAGTGCAGTGGCTTGGTCATAACTCACTGCAGCCTCAGACTCCTGGGGATTCTCCTGCCTTAGGCTCTTGAGTAAATGGGACTACAGATGTGTGCCACTGCACCTGGCTATTTCCTTTTTTTAGAGATGAAGTCTCACTCTTCTTTCCCAGGCTGGTCTCAAACTCCTGGTCTCAAGCTACCCTTTCTCTTTGGCCTCTAAAAGTGCTGGGACTTTAGGTATAAGACACCTCACCTCCCACAATGTGCTTTAATAAACATCATTGAATCATTGCCTGTAATCCTAGCACTCTGGAAGGCCAAGGCAGATGGATTAACTGAGCTCAGCAGTTTGAGACCAGACTGAGCAAGAGCGAGACCCTGTCTCTACTAAAAGTCGAAAAACTAGATGGACGTTGTGGTGGGAACCTGTAGTCCCAGCTACTTGGGAGTCTAAGGCAAGTGGATTGTGTGAGCCTAGGAGTTTGAGGTTGCTGTGAGCTAGGACACCATTCTACCCAGGCACTCTACCCAGGGTGACAAAATGAGACTCCTCTCAAACATTTTATCCTCTTTATTTACTTCTGAATAGGTAGCAACGTCACCCTTTTAACTTGCAGCAAAGTTTGTATCTTCTTTCACTTTTTTTATTAATTTAACCAAAATATGTTCAATTTTGTTAATCTATTTATACAAAGACTTTAATTTTGGCTTTGGTAATCTTCTTTATTGTACCCTTTTTTTACATAGAGTTCTGTCTTGACTTTATAATCACCTTCCATCTTCTTTATTTGGCTTTATTAATTTTCCTTTTATTATATTTTATGTTATAAGCTTAACTCATTAATTTTCTCCCTATTTTCTTTTTTATCATAAGTATTGAAGTTATATTTCCTGCTGAGTGCCACTTTTGTTATATCATTTGTTTCATTGATGGATAATGACAAAGATTGACAAAGATTCTTTGCGTGGTCAAACTTTAGTCACACTTCTTAACCTTCTCCTAGGTCCATTTGTGTACCAACTTATAAAATCCAGTTTTAGCAGAGCCCTGCTAAGTCAGTTTATCAAGAATCTCCTGCTCTTGTTATCTTATGACTCTTAATATCTGATCACGGTTCTCATCCTCCATCATCTTCCATGTGATGTCTGATCACCCTGGCCTGTCTTCAGCAAGACTCTTAGTAGGTTGTTTTTAGCCAGATTTCTCCTTATCTGTGATGTTTTCTCTTAATGTTTTTTTTTTTTTTTGAGACAGAGTCTCATTTTGTCACCCTAAATAGAGTGCCACAGAATCATCATAGCTCACAGCAACCTCAAACTCTTGGGCTTAAGTGATCCTCTTGACCTAAGCCTCCCGAGAAGCCAGAACTATAGGTACCCCCGACAAAGCCCAGCTATTTATTTCTTAGGGACGGGGTCTCATTCTTGCTCAATCTGGTCTCAACTCCTAAACTCAAGCAGTCCATCTGCCTGGGCCTCACAGACTGCGAGGATTGCAGGAGTGAGCCACTGCACCTGGACCTCTTAGTAATTTTGTGTTCACCAACACCTACACTGCTTCTTGGCTATAAATTCCCATTTGCCCATGGTGTTTTCAGAGTCTGCCTTCCTGCAATACGCTGTTGCACTAGTTCTTATACCTATCATGATGGTCTTGAATAAAATCTCACTGTGCTTTAACAAGTACTATTGAATAAGGGTTTCTTTAATATTATTTACTTCAAAGATTAAATTCTTTTTTATTAAGTTCTATGTTTTTAATAACTAAAATTTTTTTTGACCCATTTAGGAAGTATTTTTAATTTGTGATATATTAGAGTTTGAATTTATCTTTTCATTATTCACTTCTTACCTAATTGCATGTGTTTTGAAAACATCATTTGTAGAATAATAATTCTTTTAAATTTTGCTTAGATTTCTACTATTACTTATTACAGGGTCAATTTTATAAATATGCCACATATACTTGAGAAGAAGTTATATTCCCTAATTGTTGGTGTTTAGTTCTATATATGACCACTGAATCAAGATTGTTAATTGTGGTATTCAAATCTTTTCTATTATTAATATTTTTCTACCTGAATTATCAGTAACTTAAAAATAATTTTGAAATCTTCTGCCATGAATGTAAATTTATTACTTTTTCTCTGTAGTTCTGTCAGTTTTGCTAACATTTTGAGTCAATTTTATGGATTCAATACTACTTAGGATCATGCAACAGAAAAGAAACCATACTCTGTATAACAATGTTAAAGAGGTTTATTCTAAGTCAAATTTGAAGACCATGACCCAGAGCCACACCCAAGAAATAGGAAGTGGACTCCTTATAGTGGGGTTACAGTTTGGTTTTATACTGCTTAGGGAGACAGGAATTACAGGTAAAGTCATAAATCAATATGTGGAAGGCATGCATTGGTTTGGCCTGAAAAGGTGGGACATCTCAAAGGCAGGGCTTACAGGTTATAGACAGGTTTAAGATTCTTAAAGTGACAATTGGCTGAAAGAGTTAGACTTTGTCTATTAGACCAGTAGTCAAGGAAAAGGAATGATTATACTAAGATAAGGATCTGTGCTTATATTAAGAAAAATGATGAACTGCCAGACATAAGCCCAGACTCAAGTGGTTTGTTGTGTATATTGAGGACTTGCAAGTATGTCTTACACAGCTATAGCCCTGGTAATGTGTAACAAAGGACATCTTTGTGAAGGAAGGGGACATGATAAAGCATGTCTGATCTTTCCCACTGCCAGCAACTCAGTTTTAGGGCCAAGAGGGGGTCTAGTCAGTCAGCCATTATGGGGGAGCCTTAAGATTTTATTTTAGTTCATAATCATTATAATTTATGAGTCGATTAAACATTTTATCATTATGTTGTAACCTTTTGTATCTGTAATAATGCCTTAGGTCTTAATGTTTATTTTGTTAGGTACTAATGTAACTGTTGTAGGAGCTAAAAAGTAATATTTTTTTCTGGCTCGGCGCCTGTGGCTCAACGGGCTAAGGCACCAGCCATGTACATCTGAGATGGCGAGTTCGAATCCAGCCTAGGCTCGCCAAACAACAATGACGGCTGCAACCAAAAAATGGCCGTGCATTGTGGTAGACGCCTATGGTCCCAGCTATTTGGGCGGCAGAGGCAAGAGACTCGCTTGAGCCCAGGAATTGGAGATTGCTGTGAGCTGTGGTGTCACGGCACTCTCTCCAGGGTGACAACTTGAGGTTTTGTCTCAAAAAAAAAAAAAGTAATATTTTTTCCTCACTCATCACAAGGTTCATGACTGTTTATAAAAAACAGATTATCAAGAGAAAAATATATTTATTAATGAATATATAAAAATTATGTAACCTTTAAGATGTCAGTACTTTAACAAAAGCCTTTTACCCTCTGGAATTACTTGAAAATATATATTTATATATATTGATCATTATATAATATAATTTCTTATAAATAAATTATAAATGTATTTAATGTAAGTTTTACATGACATGGGGGCCTTCTGAAGGAAGCAGGGTAACCTGTGTAGTTTTATGCTTAAGTTTGCTCAGTAGAGGACAGCCTTGCAGAAGTATAATTGGTCAAAGGAGATATAATCTAACAGTAATAAATTGGAGGGAATTTAGCAAGTCCTGTTCAGATTCTTGTCTCATTTCTTCTGCCTTTAGAGATGAGGACACCACTTTCCTCCGGGTATAGTATGGGCACCTCTGGAATGAGGGTCTATGGCTACTTCTGAGGAAAGTCAGAATTCTTTCATGGCCTCCTTCAGGAAAGAAGGAGAGGAGAAGTCTGGAGAGAACTTCCTGGTTCTGCTGTTTCCCCAAACACCGAAGTGCCATATTGTTTTTTTTTGTTTGTTTGTTTGTTGTGTTTTTTTGAGACAGAGTTTCACTATGTCGCCCTTGGTAGAGTACTGTGTCATCACTGCTCACAGCAACCGCCAACTCTAGGGCTTAAGTGATTCTCTTACCTCACCTTCCCAAGTAGCGAAGTGCCGTATTTTGGTGAAGGATGTCCTGCACTTCATCACTACCCATTCAAGGTAGATCTTTTGTGCTTGTGCACGTTTGCACGTGTCTGTCTTTCTATGCATTTTGATTAGTAAATGCTTGGCAAATCATTTTTGACTTTTGCTTTAGTATTTTCTTTTCTCCTCACATTGTATTTGACTAAGTCATCATCTCCTATCTCTTAGGTAATCAGCAATTTAACCTCCAGGTGTCAGAGTTATAGCAAAGGGAGAATCTTCCCAGGGTAACCATATGTTTCACTTTAATATAGTGTACTGGTTTTCATTTTCTTCCTTTTTTTTTTTTTTTTGGCTTCAAGGATATTCCATCTTTTGTTTTGGGTGTTTTTATGCATTTGAAACGGCTGTTCTCAACACTGATACCATGCTTTGCATCATGTGGTAAGCTTGTAAAAAAGTACTGATGTCAGGCGGCGCCTGTGGCTCAAAGGAGTAGGGCACTGCCAGTCCCATATGCTGGAGGTGGTGAGTTCAAACCCAGCCCCCGCCAAAAACTGCAAAAAAAAATGTACCAATGTCTGAGGGAGGAGCAAGATGGCAGCCGAGTAACAGCTTCCTTGCAACTGGGCATGGTTAGTCTGGGTAGAGAAGACTCCAGGAATCTCTGGCTGGTGGGATCTGCCCAGAATCATCCCTTTGGGGACACAGAGAGTCAGTGTGAGACTTCTGGAGCCCATGAGGAGGACAAAAGCAGTAGGGAACTGGCACGTATTTGCCTATGTTCATTCGATCTAATCCTGCCTACAGCTGTAAGTACAGCAGCAGTGAGATTGCAAACTGGAAAGGCCTTACCTGTGAGCTGTTTCGGTTGTTTTGGACTTGGCACTCAGTTGAACTACTTTGGGATAACTTGGGCAAGAGTGCAGAGGATTTTAAGTGTTGTCTAGGGCCCAAGACTGAGCTACTGAGCCAGACAGAGCTAATAGTGTTTGGCTGTGGGCCTATGGGAGCCATTGTGGGAGAACTGCCTGGACAAGCTCCACCCTCAGGGTTGCAGAGCAAGGATCAGGTGGGAGTGAATAATCTAGTGACTGAGTAGCCTAAATGTGGGGACTGAGATGCCTTACAGCTTTAGCCCTCAGGGGTATTGAGTGAGACTGGTTTTGGCACACTGGGTAAGTAGATAGCCACTTCAAAAGTGATCCTCGCGATGAGTGCTTTTCTGGGAAAGCTTCTGCAAGCATAATGATGATTACTTCTAATATATAGGATTATGGAATATGGAGTGAGTTAGAAAAAAATCTTTTCCTTGACTGCATATATGCGCAGTAAGAATTTTTCCCAAAGGAAGTTTTGTTTTCATAATCTTTGGTCAAGAAGTAATAAAGGGGGGGAGGAGCCAAGATGGCGGTCTGTAGCCAGCTTTCTGCAGACACTCCTGTCCAGAAGGAGAGTTAAAGGACAGAAATTTAGCAAGAAAGCCAACGGTTTGGAGCTGAGTCAAGAGACAAGGTCGAGGAACGCACA
>CAUYON010002777.1:0-23952 GCA_963573935.1 Arctocebus calabarensis | reverse complement strand
TCTTGCTTCAGCCTTTCTTGCTTCCAGAGAGCTGGGACTATAGGCATATGCCACCACGCCCTGCTAGTGTTTCTTTCTTTCTTTTTTTTTTTTTTTTTTTTTTTTTGTTTAAGTAGAGATGGGGTCTCGCTTTTGCTCAGGCTGGTCTCTAACTCCTGAGCTCAAACCAATCCACCCACCTTGGCCTCCCAGAGTGCTAGGATTACAGGTATGAGCCACCATGCCCATCCTTGGATAAACCTTTGAAAGCCAAATATTTCAGAAGATAAATAACTGTTCACTCTTGCAGCCCCACTGCCTGACACATAGTAGGTGCTCAATACTTATTTGTTGAATGAACCAATGGAACATTCTAAATGAGAGCAGTTCTTTGGTGAGTACCCAGCTACAGATATTACAAATATGTGCTTTACTTCTCAGAGCTGAAACCCTGGGTTTTTCTTGGTGAGATAGTGTGGCAGCACCTGTGCTTTCAGCCCTAGCCTCTTAGTCTGGACTCTTACAAACCCACAAGAGCTAATTTGACTGTCCTGTTGACTTGAAATTTTGACATCAAAAGAGATTTGTTCTTGCAGATTAAGTCACACAATATCATAGTATTCTACTGAGTGAGTCCCATGACTTGTAGTGGGAGTAGACCAAGTTTTCAGCTCATTGAAAGCATTGGGAGATCTCAGACTGAGTAATCTATACACGAGGAGGTCTTTATGGGAGAGACAAAGGAGACCATTGTCACATAGATTTGTCTAGCAGCTTTCCCTAGGATCTAACACCTAGAGTTAATCAAATATCTTCCATAAATTATAGCACATGCCAGCTCACTCAACATAACCTACCCAAGTCCCCCATGCATCCACGGACATTGACCAAAGAACTTTTTTTAGTAAATTATTTTCCTGAGGATTTCCAGGAAAAAAACTTTGATGGTGATAGGCTATTCCTCAAAAGAACAATAGGAAAGTTTCCTTGAGGACCAGTATACTCCTGACACGTCATGTTCTTAAGTTTCCCTGTGATGATTTCAGGATGTATTTAAATTATAAGCAAGTATTATGACATGGTGATTTCTAGCCTCTATTAGGCAGGAGCTGTCTGAATATTAGAGTATAAGATATTTCAAATTTAATTGGTTTTGAAATGTGATAACTACTGACATTGGGTTTGCATGTTTCAGTCAGAAGTGTATATGTGTTCATTACTTAAATATTCAAAGGCTTTGGGTTGGATTGACTACTTTTTTTAAAGTGAAAAAACACTGGTTTGATTGATTCCCTCCAGGGAATCCTCCCAATACAATTTTACCATCTGTCCACGAGATCCAGTCCTGCTTCACTGCCCCCAAATGAGTTTCCGGCCCTGAGCTAGTAGCAGATCCTTACAGGCCATCTTTGTAGAGAAATATACTATACTCTGCTTCAAGTGAGATGTAGCCAGACTCTGTCCTCTTGGGCCCAGGAGATGCCTCAGCAAATTTCCACTGCAGGGAGACACCACCTTCCAGAAGTAGTTCCAACCCCTCCCTCCCTGTTTTCCTCCCCAGGTCACCCAGTGCTGCTCAGAAGATTTAAGGATGATGGTAACAAAGCTTGTGTAAGGGAAATGCACTATTGGCCACTGTGCACTCTTTGCCATGACCCAAGAGTAATTTTGAGGTACTCCCCAGGTGAAAAATAATCTCATAGCTATAGCGCAGAGAAGCAAAGCCCTCTAACCCCAGATTCAAGCTTCAACCTAGCTGGTACTCCTTGCTTTGAACTTCTGCTGCAGTAATCACAGGCCCACCCTGGTTATTTATAAAATGAGGGTTGCCAGATACTGTACCTTTTGATCTGGTTTTTCTGTTACATCATGACACAGGCAAATGACCAGCCTAAAAGGTTCCTATAGGTAACTAAGGATGTCTGGGCACAGCCAGTGGGGTCATCTCTAACTGGCCTCAATTGTCTCAAATCAGCTTTAGCCAAAGACAAATAATACCAGGCAGCATGAATGTGTGTTGTTTGTACAGCCCTCCCCTCATTTTTACTGTAGTTAAGGTGTCACATCGCATGATGCCCTGAAATTGAGCTAAGGACACCCCCAGTCAAGGTCCCAGAGTTCACAACCTTTTGTCACACATGGAACTTGGGCTAAATAGCCAGTGCAAAATCTGTGTATTGATTGGTAGCAAAGGTATCCCTCCTTTGGGGTAAGAGGACAATAGGCCATTTGAATTATCTCCTCTATAGCCTTCTTATTTCCCTCAAAGCCTCACAGGGCCCCAAAGAGGAGACACCCACTAATGGTTTGGAGGTACCACAATTACTGCTGTTTCCACAACTGTAGAACACAGACTCAACTTCAAAGAAAGAGTACCCCATGCTGGTTAATGTTAGCTAAGTGGAGGAAGCAAAGAAGAGACAGGAGACAGTCATATAAGACAGAGGGTCCTAGTGCTGGATTAGTGACTCATTTGTCTGGGTGACTATTCTTGCAGCATTTTCACTCCAATAATGAGCCATTTATGGACATCCACACAGTATTTGCCTGTTTCATTGCTGCATGGCCCAGCAAGAAAATCCTTGGAACATTCTCTCAAGAAGCAGATGTCCCTCCACATCTGGAACACTCAAAACAGCTCTTGTAAATGCTCCGAGATTTACTGTTTCCCACTGGAGTAGGGATGCAGGAGAGGAACTGTAGTGAGTCTACCTCGCCACCAGAGAGCGCCCGATAGTCACTTTTCTGTCATTCTCAGGGCTGGGTTGGACAATGCTCTGGAGTTTCAACAAAACCAAGCGTGGAGTGTGGTGCACAATTGGGTTATTCGTTTTTGTTTTTTTGGTTTGTTTTAAAAGAACACCTCCTGGGATGATGTCAGACTTTCACCACACATAATTATTTTGCTTTGGGCAATGTCCTTTGACCCATGCTATCATCAATCCTAACCAAGGAATAATTCTCCCATCATCGTACTTTCATTATGACAGCTGTTCTTGTTTGCAAAGAGTTTGGTTCAAAACAAGGTACTATTCAAATGTCAATGATTACAGGATGCAGGGGACAAGAGGAGAGGCATGAGCCTCTCACCAGCCCATCAGGACTCATGGATCTGACAAGGTCCTCACAGTTATGGTTTCTGACCCCCAAAGTCTATTCCTCACCAACACCATACCTACTCATCCAGCTCAGAGTCTTCCCAATGACAGAGACTAACACTTCAGCTCACAGAGCTTTTGGCCGTGTTAATGGAATAAAGAGATTTGGTCATTCCTGTGACAAAAAAAAAAGCTCAATTTACAAGCTGTGTGGCTATGCTTAGGAGGGTCTCCAGCCATGGACCTGGACTTCCTGGGTGAGAAATGTACCGGTCCAGCAGAACAGGTGACTGTTCCCCCACTTGTGTCAGACAACATTTTCTTCTTTGCCTTCCCTTCAAGTCATAATATCATACATTTGGGTAGTATTTTTCATAGACAGTCCTTTATATTATTCATCACACTTTCACTGCATGATCTCACTGGAATCTCAGTAATACAAAGTTGGGGTAAGTAAAGAGATATTAATGAGCTTTTCCTGTCCCCCCAGGCAAAGCTGGTCTGTTCTGTGTTCCCATATGCCACGTATCCCTTTATTATATATATTTTTGCCATATCATGACCTTCTTTACTAAGTTCTACCACTGTATGTTACCATAGGCAGGGAAACAGATCTATCTTAACAGATTCATATCCTCAAAATGTTGCAAAGATCTTGATATAAAGTAAGTATTTCATAAATGTTTGTTAACTTGAATTACTATACCCACTTGACAGGTAAGGTAATCAAGTCACAGAGAAGAGTTAAACAATACGGAATGCTACATAGACAGGACGTGGGATAGTACATCTGTGGTCCAACCAAAGGAATAAATAATCAAAGAGTAAACACTTACTGCATTCTGACTCTGAAACAAATGCAGTCGAGATATACAAAGATAAAACAACCAGACACAGCCATAATGTTAGACTCTCATGCAGTGATGAGTGGGCTCCTGTAACTTCTCTGGGTTCAGTTTTAACTCATTCAAGATGAGCAGGTTAGAAAATAAGATATCTATGGCTCACAGCACTTTAACCCTGCACGGCTGCATCAGTATTCTTGTTGGGGAAATGCTACATATCCATTTGCATGGATATGTTATACACCCCCTTGCACATACATGACACTTGGGGGATTAACAAAATAATGTGTCACTCAGATAAATGGAATCAAGGATGAAAGAGCAGTTCAGACAGACCCTGAGAGAAAAAAAGTCAAAGGAAGAGAAAATTTGGAGAACAGAAGAGTTAAGAAGGCTTTATACATGTAGAAGAGGTCAGGTCAGAGCTGAGCCTAAAGTCAAAATGTATGTGGTCAGGAGAAACTGAAGGTTACTCCCAGTAAATGAACCGAGGGAGGCGGGGGAGTTGTGCAAAGTGTGTATATTCAGAGCACATTAATATCAGGAAGTAGGGCAATCCCCATTCCCAAGGCCAAGGCCTGTTCGTGAAAGGGAAGTTTATATTTAAAAGAAAAACTAAAGAAAGCCCATCTCCACTTGACTCCTCTCTCATAATTCCCTCCCATTTTATTCCTCCTTGCTATTGATCCCCCCAGTCTAAATTAGGTGTTCCCCTGTTGTACAGTCTCATAATGGGAAAAATCTTAGACACTTATGTAGGCTACTATTTGTCCATTGCCTTTATCTCCTACAAAACTTGCATCCATTTTGTTCACTGCTGAATCCCCTGCACCTAGCATACAGTAGGTGTTCAGGAAATGTCCAACAAACAGATAAATGAGAATCAGCAAAATTTGGGAAGTGGGTCCATCCCACAGCAGGGCTGCCTTTCAGGCCCCAGTTGCTGTGGCTGCCTCAGCAGCTTCACAGAAAGTCAAGTGAGGTCATGAGCAACAGGTGCAAAGGCAGCCCAGGCTGAAAATCTGGGCCCGAGTCACGGGTGTCACACAGGGTGAGAATGTCCTATTTCCGTTCAAGAAACACAACCTCGAAGTTTCATCAGCCACCCCTGCCTTTGGTGTGCTGCACCACATCCCCTCCCCATTTCCTCTCACTCAAGACGGAAGACACATTTCTGTCTAAACAAACTTCTCCTTGGTGGGCTTCACTTCCCACCCAAGGCACACCAATCCCAGCACCTGCCTCCACCCCAGTCTGTAAGAATGATTCTGTGCCTGTTCACACCCATACCTGCCCAAATCTCCAGGTCTGCTATGGCTATTTCTGTTTTCAAAGAGCTGAAGCATCCAAGTCTCAGAAAGAGTAGGTGACCTCTTGAGGGTCACACAGCTAAAAACCCAGTGAAAAGAATCTAGAGAGTAATGTTCTTTATCATGACAGCAGTGAATATTTGACTGCTTATCATACACTGAGCATTCTGCTAAATGCTCCCCAAGTTATCTCCATTAATCATCAAACCAGCCCTATGAGACAGGTATGTTATCAATCCCAGTTTACTGTAAGACCCGAGTCACAAATTAGTTACACAATTAGCTCAAAGTCACTCAGCTCGAAGGCACAGATCTGGATTCTAATTCAGGATCAAATCTGACCATACAACCTAAATTCTTTCACCCACATGCTCATCATGTGGATACTAGGATGATATTTTCCTGCCCCAGACTCTCACTTATTCAATTTTAAACTTTTTAAGTAGTGAGGCCTTGTGGAGGAAGAGTTTCTTCTGGTCCCTGAAAGGCATTTCATCCAGAGTGTCTTGTCTTCACAAAATGACACATTCGGTCTCCAGCACCCCATACTCCCATGCCCATTATTCTTTGTGCTCTTCCTTTCTCACTCTCCCGCCCACAGCAGAGCCTGGCCTTCCCTGCCCCCACCCCTGCCTTCCCTCCCTGAGCCCAGCTTCCTCCTCCCAATTCCCTCAACACCTAATTTGAACTCATCTAGTTTTTCAGGGTGATGCACCTGACAAGCACAGTGACTGTGACCAGCACATCACCTACCATATAGGGGGCATCCCTTTAAAATTTAAGTACATATTATTTCAGTCAAATATCTTCGAGGACAGTTCTATCAATTATGTAACAAAAGGTTGTGTTTAATTCTCCACTGTGCTCCCCTGACATGGCTGCTGTAGATCGGCATTTCTGTTGTCTGGGGGAGTAAGTGAAAAGCCTGGGCCGTCCCTCCATGTCCCTCCACTGGCAGTTCACGTACTGGAATTTTAATACATAACAACCTGAGCAGCGAGAAGAAGGCCCGGACACAAAGGCTGCAAGTGTGGGTGCCTTCCTCTTAACCTCCCCCAACCCTGCCCTCTGAACTGGAGGCTTGGAAATAGCCTCTATGTATTGAACACCTACTATTCTTGCCTATTATTTTTATTATTAAAAATTATTATTATTTTAATCCTTAAACATACTTGATGGAGTAGATTGCATTGTCCCAGATTTATAGGTTAAAAAAAAACAAAAGAAATGAGATTCAGAGAGACCAAATAACTTCCTAAAACATATGAAGAATTTGGGGTTAGCTTTGAGGATTTGCCACTGCTCACTAGCCTGCCTCACCCACTCTTTCTGTAAGACTTAAGATTTTTCAAAGTAAAACCCAGCTCCTACATTCCTATGCAGTGCTGCCTGGTGGATCCATGGGGAGCTGTTCATATTCAGCAGACAGCAGATGCTGGATATGATGTACTAGCAAACATTTGTATTCTAATCTGCATTTAAGAGTTCTTCCAGCTCTGAGAGTTCTTACCATACAATTGTGCCCACAAATCCATTTTGATTTGCTGTTCTGCTTATTTACTCTTTGCATTAGAATTATTTAGACCCATTGGACCAACCAAATTTACAAACGGCAAATTAAAGAAGAGGTGCACGTGCGAGCACATAGGCCACATTGATCGAGTTGGGCCGACACAGAACAGGAAACAGGTCTTTCAATGTGCATCCAAAACTTCAAAACTATTGACAATTTTACCTGAGGCCTTTTAATAATCACACATCTGCTCTAGCTTTTGAATTGCCTAACCTTCGAGTGGTGAAATCACAGCATGTTATTCTAATCTCTTTATAATGGACTAGAGTTCACATAAACATGTCTCCCAAGGGCAGGAGGCAGGAGGGGTTGAGAAGCTGGCTACAGTTAGGTGGAGTCTCCAAAAAGCCTGAACTGCACTCTCCATCAGAAGTCCACATGGGCTTCTGGCCAACTGCTCATGTCCCTAAACCAGGGCTCCCAAAACGTGGTGCCCAGAGCAGCAGCAGCAGCAGCAGCAGCCGGGAAACTGGAAGGAATACAAATTGCCAGGCTCTCACGCTGACCAATCCTTATGTCTATATCAAACTCAATAAATAAATAAATTGCTGTTTACTGAGTTCCTAACACAGGGAGTGGGAACTGAAGTGAGTACAGTGGAGACCCCCGTGCACTGTGGTTGCCATCCCTTCACAGTTGCCCATGGTGGGCTTCTAATCCCGGGCACAATGGTTCTCTAACTTGAGTGTGCATCTGTATCATCTTGAAACAGATTTCTGGCTCCACCTCCAGAGTTTCTGATTCAGCAGGCCTGGCTGAGGGCCAAGAATATGCATTTTAACAAGTTCCCACCCAGGTGCTGCTGCTGCAGAGACCTCACTTAGAGAAAGTCTGTGCCACAGGTAAGACTCACCTGTTTCCACTCTCCATCTCTCTTTCTAACCTTGGATAGCATACTTATTTTTAAGTCCTTCTTTCTGAATTCCTCAAACCTTGGCTCAAAGTTTTGCCTAAGGACTGATCTAAGAATTACTAAAACCAGAATAAAAATTAATTTCTTTCTCTTTAAAGAAGCCAGGAGGACTGGCTCTTAATATTACAGCAGTTGCTTTCTTTATTTAAGAAAAGGAAAGTAGGAATGTCACTGTGGTTGGGGGTTCATGGTAAATTTTTTCCACCAAGCAGGTAGAGAACATGAATTCTAGATGTCCAGTTCCTTTTCAGAAGTTTGTTCCAAAGTCACTGGTGGCTTCTAGAATTGGCCCAACCACGAGATGGCAGCACTCAGCCAATAGTCACATGAAATGCACTGCTGGCCCTTGGACCCCCCCTTCCTCTGTGGCAGCACCCAGAGCAGGGTAATCAACAGTGGACTGATGTGTTTGATGGAACCAAAGTAGGCTAGTTTTCTTCCTGGGAAACCTGACATTAAAGAAATTCTCCATCTAGCAAATGCAGACCCTGGAACAATGACCCAAAATGGGATTACATGCATTCCACTTAGTCTCTAAAGACAGAGCCAAAATTTCCCACATTCAAATTAGGAAACATGGGGCCAGTTGGTCACATGGTACCAATAAGACAATGGGGCACAGTAATAAATCTGTGGACCCTCAAGCCTCAGGAATATGTGACTATCTTAGTTATAAAGCAAATAATGGCAATCTAAAAATATACATTGAAAGATACATTAAAAATTTTAAAGCCTAAGCAAAATGGGAAGTCTTCTCAAATAGATTTTCTGATAGTTAGCCAAAATGTGGTATATTATAAATAACAGGCATCATTTTCCCATGTCAAAAATTAGGATTCCTGGTTTGTGAGCTTTCTGTACTTAGCAGTGTCTATGAAATGAAAAGGCTCCCAAACACATCCACAGTTACAACAGCACAATGAGAGTGAAACTGCTCAGAAGATGCCACTCTCCCCTCTCTGCTCATTTCCACCTCTGTCAACTTTTCCAGAGGCTTCATCTAAATTTAAATAGGTGAGGAGATCTTGGTTTCACCAGCATGCTTTCTCCCACCCAAATGTCTCAGAAATCATTACCCATAATTGCCACAATTCTAATGAAACTGTGTTCTTGTGCTGGGGCTATCTGGATACTTGGTTTCATTTCCTTGGCCTTATAGACAAAAGCCCTGAACTTTGAAAGGCCCTTTCTTTCATCTGCTGTCCACTAGACTAGTTGCCTCCAAACTCGGCTGATTATCAGAATACCTTGAAGAGTCTTGTTTTGCTTTGGTTTTTCAAGTATAGGAGCCATGCCACATTCTACCTACTGACTTTAAGACCTGGGGGAGGAGGTGGTGGGGCTGATTTTATGACACATGTGTAGGAATAGTAACCCACCTGGGGACCTTCCACTGAGGTTTAGAAGTGACTGCGCAGCACGGAACACCACCTTTCAGACCTCAGAGCACTTTCCCCACATATTTAGAATGTCCCTCCTGTTCTTGCCTTAGAATGTTCTCACTCTGCGGCCTTTATAGACCCGCAATTACTAGATACTGCATGGCAGACAGAGGCTACCAAATTACTCTTCTCTGTTGCTGTGCTCCTCCAGTCAGCCAGATCTTCACAGAAGCCTTGTAATCCATCTCCAAATCCTGGCAAAGCACCATGGAAAGGAAATGAGTGAAAACAAAGACATATGAGTAAAGGGTCAAGTTGCCAGAACTCTTTGAACGGAAGAATCAAAGACTCAGGGAGGAGGTAATCGAGTCTCCAAGGGCACAGGGGGCTGTCTGGGCAGGGCCTGAGGCAGCTGGTGAGACCCGCCTTCACACCCACACAGAACATCTGTTCACACCCATGAAGTGCAGGAGCTTTTGTCTGTATTAACTGAAGGAGGAGGAAGGCATTTTGTTGGGGTAGGGCTGGGAAAAAGGAGTCAATTGCAAAGTTTGTGTTGGCACCTCACCCCAGCCTGCCCTGAGGTTCAATTCTCTCATTGTAAGGGTTAGGGTCCGACTCTGGATGCTCAGCTTTCTTGAGAGGCCTTTACAAAGGTCCCAAGAAAGCGAAGCTGCTCCTAGGCCCAGATGACACAGAGTTGGACAGAGACCAGTATCAGTCACAGTCCAGAGAAGGGGATCCACTGAGAGAGATCCAGAATGAGGGATTTATTATGTCATGGGAAATGAAAGAGTCTTCTGTACAACCTCTTAGAGCCTCTGGGCCTAGAGTTTTATCTGTACCTACCTAGACCTATATCTGTATCCATGCTATGGCTGATATACAGGGACACCAGCCCCATCACCACAGAGCTGCATGTGCACCTGGCCAGGCACTAGCAGTAGCAAGAGATCTGGTGGGAGCTACTCAGTGAGACAGCAGAAGTGTGACAAACGTGGGCAGGCTGCCACAACAGCAACCCCAGCCACCAGAGTGAAAAAACAATTGCAGCTGCACTCTTCACCTTCCAAATCTCGTGCAAAATGTCTCTTGTGGGGGTGGCACCTGTGGCTCAGTGAGTAGGGTGCAGCCCCATATACCAAGGGCGGCAGGTTCAAACCCAGCCCCAGCCAAACTGCAACCAAAATATAGCCAGGCATTGTGGCAGGTGCCTGTAGTCCCAGCTACTTGGGAGACTGAGGCAAGAGAATCGCCTAAGCTCAAGAGCTGGAAGTTGCTGTGAGCTGTGATACTACAGCACTCTACCAAGGATGACAAAGTGAAATTCTGTCTCAAAAAAAAAAAAAGTCTCCTGTGAGCAATGCTAACCCGGACCCATGGAGAAGAGGGAATTCTCCAAAGTATAGTTCTCACTCAGGTAATCAGGCACAATGCAGATCCATGACAAGATTATCTCCCTGCTCTGGCACCTGAGACAAGAGGCTCGGGGCACACCTAGAATTTCGTGAATCATGGTATGAACTCTGGAGCTCTTCCCATGGGCGCTTTGAATAAGAAAATCAATGCAGTGCCTTCAGTCAGCTTCCTGGGCAGTCAATGGCAAAAAAGTGTGAGTTGGGAAGGTAGAGAAGAGCATGGCAGACTGTTTTCGGAACATACAGATGAAACCTCATCTGGGCACTCCCTCGAATAACTGGGGGATACTTTGGGCAGGTAGGGAGTTTAAAAGTGCCACCATTGTACTTTGCACATAAATGAAGCTGTGATCCCATTTTTTTATTCAGGGTCAGGGTGCCTAGACAAGCTGATGACACTAGTGACATATAATAAGAATTTGACAAACTCAGAAATGGAAAGGAACCTGAGGGAGTCATTGCCTGTCTCTCCTTACCTGTCCTTGAACACCTGTTTTTCATCCATGCCAAGCCATGGTTCAAGTGTCTGAACACACCACACTTGACATGCTTTGCAGCTTTGCATTTGATGTAGCCTCAGCGTAGATTGCTCTTTGCCTCTCCTGCACTTCCTCACTCCTTTTCTGGAATAACAGATACTCAACTTTCAAATCTCAGATCACCAATTGACCCCTCAGTAGTTTGAGTGAAGAGATGCCCCATGTGCTGTCTACTGATAGTGCTCTGAATTTAACCTCTTTTGGTACATCTATCAATCACCCTATTTTAAGTAGCCTTGCACATTTTAATGTATCATTGGCCTACAATGAACTGCACATATTTAAACTGAACAATATGTTGTTTTTTCACATAAGTAAACATCCATGAAACTATCGTCACAATCCAGATGGCAAACAAATCCATCACCCTTACAAGTTTCTGTATGACTCTTTATAACCCTTCCCCTCATTTCCCCTGTCGACATCCCCAGACAACCTCTAGTCTGCATTCTGTCACTCTAAATTAGTTTGCACTTTCTAGAGACTAGTATTTAATGAAATCATATAGCATGTACTCTTTTTTCTGTCTTCTTTCATACTCAGCATAATTATTTTTAGATTCACTCATCTGTGTGTGTCAATGGTCAAACAGTTGAGTAGAACCATATGGTATGAGTGAACCCAGTTGGTCTATCCATTCACTTGTTCATGGACATGTTGGTTGGTTCCAGTTTGGGTATATTACAAGTAAAACTTCTATGAGCATTCATGTTCAAGTCTCTTAGTGGATGGATATTTCCTTTTCTCTTCAGTACATATCTAGGAGTGAAATTGGTGGGTATATGATAGGAGTGTGTTTAATTTTTTAAGAAGCATCCAAACTGTTTTACAAGGTGATTGTACCATTTACATTCCCATCAGCATATATGAGAGTTACAGTTTCGTCACATCCTCGCCAACCCTTGATATGATCAATCCTTTTAATCCTGTTAATTTTAGCCACTCTTATAGGTCTATAGTGCTATTTTATTGTGGTTTTAATTTGAATTTTCTAGTGACTAATGTTGAACATCTTTTCATGTATTTATTTGCCATCCCTGGATCTCCTTTGTAAATGTCTCTTCAAATTTTTTGGCCCTTTTTAGTTGGGTATTTGTTTTCTTATTATTAAGTTGTGAGTTGTTTGTTTTTTGATATAGTCTTTTATGAGAAATAAGGTTTACAAATATTTTCTCCCAATCTGTTGTTTGTCTTTTTATTCCTTTAACAGAGTATTTTACAGAACAGAAGTTTTTAATTTTGATGGAGCCCAATTCGTCAATGTTTTCATTTATAGGTTGTATCATTCGTTTAATTCTCTAGAGATTATCTACTTACCTCTACTAGCCCGTAAGCTCCTCGAAGATAAAGACCACCAGACTCTTTTATCTCTGTATTCCTAGCAATATTTGGCACAGGTTGTAGTTCTATGGCTACATTATTATTTCTGGTTATTATGGGAAAGCCACAAAAAAAAATTTCCACATAGGACCTGAACTTCCTGGTATCTGCTATGTAATAATTGTTTCTTTTATGGAAACAATAGAGGGTTTTAGTTAGTGTGGTCATTTTTCTTAAGCAGGGAATGCCTACTAAGGCCTCCATGCATTTTCCCATAAGGTATCTATGTACGTGCACAAGGGAGAAAATAACAGGAAAATCCTCTCCTGAAGGCCCTTCATTTGAGAATTCTCTTGCTTTCTCTTTTGATCAGGAAGAACCCTTTGTTTCTGGAATAAGCAAAGACAAATCTCACAACAAGGTCCTCCCACAGGCAGAAGTCAGAGAGAACTTCACTAGGGAAGGAATATAAATAAATTTCACTGAGAACTTCTTAATTTTGCCCCCAGAAAAGGTATTTTAAGAAATAAGTAAGACATCTCCATAAATGAGCACCACAGCTGGCAGGTTGCTCCCAGCAGCCCTACTTCCCATAAGCTGCTGGCCCTCACTACAGCCTTCCCCAAAGCACTGATCCAGCAGTGATGCTGGCCCCTTCTGGCTGACAGAAATGGAGGGACAATCCAAATACTGTGGAGATGTTGAGAAAATGAACAGTTGAAATATTTTGACAGGTGTTTATCTGGTGATGTCCTAAAACTTTCATCTTTCACAATTAAAAGACTCAGGATGAATTTCAGTTCTGAAAATGTGGAAGACTAAGATAACAACCAACAACAATAAAAGCTGTCACTTCCCAAACCAAGAATTGCTGATAAAATAGGAAAAGAAATAATTTTAAATGTAAGTTTAGACTTATAAGAAAAAATAAAAGTAAAAATTTCCAGATGCAAAAGAGGAGCATAAAACCAGAGGAGCTTAGGATTTGACAATGCTGTGGTTACCAGAAGGTAAATAATTCAATGGCTTGACTTTTTAAAACTATAGGAGACAAGATATAGGCCAGGTGCAGTGACTCAAGCCTGTAGTCCTAGCAATTTGGGAGGCCAAGGTAGAAGAAGGATTGCTTGAGGTCAAGAGTTCAAGATCACCCTGAACAAAAACAAGAATCTGCCTCTACAGAAAATTTAAAAATCACCAGGCATGATGGCATGTGCGTATAGTCCTAGCTACTTGGGAGACTGAGACAGGAGGATCACTTGAGTGCAAGACTTGGAGGTTGCAGTGAGCTATGATGATATCACTGCCCTCTATGATGATGTCCTGCTCCTCTAGGTGACAGAATGAGACAGAGGTCTCAAATATATGTGTAGGACCCACATGCAAGGTGGAGGGTTGGAATTGAGAACTTCCAATTGGAATGCTCAAAAATGGACTCCTTCTCTGAAAAGGCAGACTAAAACAAAATCTATCAGGACAAATAGACAAGAAGAGGTGTTAGCCATCTCTGCTTGAGTTCTAGATGAGGAAAAATGTCTTTTTTGGGAATTAGAACTTATAGATAGACCTACGTTCAAATTTATTCACAATTCTAGGAAATCCTCAATTAAGAAATTAGCATAAAAATTAGTCCTGGACCAGTGATAACTCTGAGGAACCTAGAAAAACAAAACCATTAATACTACAAAAAATTTATAGAGGAAAATTGTTAACCTAACATAAACTCACAAATAAAATTTTCAAATCCACAGGAGAAGACTACCATAGACAAAAGACAGAACACACTGGAAATGCAAAATTAGACTCGAGAACTTTAGGTAACAGAACTATACCCAAAATGGAATTGTTTTGGATAAAAAAGAGTTGATAGCATTTAAAAATAATTAAATATCTAATAAAAATAAGCCTTAGGAAAATACAATAATAGGCAGCCTATACAAGTTTTGAAAAAAATGGTAACGAGCTTGATCTAATAAAGCTATCTGAATCCCTGTACCTAAGAATTAGGGAATACATGGTATCAGAATCACAGTCATCTTAACAAATCCTAAACACACAATATTGCATAACTGTGCTCTCTTATATATGCTCTAAAAGTAAAAATTTACAACAGAAAGGTAACCCTTCAAACTCCCATGTGTTTGAAAACAATTCATGTACCAATATAGAAATTTTAATTTAATAAATACTACAAAGTATTTTGCATTAAGAAAAAATAGAAATCCCATATATCAAACTTTGGACAATGCAACTTGTGCAGCACTTGGAGGAAAATTTATAGAATGCATTTTATTTTTTTAATGTTTATTTCATCATGATATTTTATAACATTCTTGGGTTTCCTTTATTTGGTTTTGGTTTGTTTTGTTTTGTTTTGTTTTGGGACAGAGTCCCACTTTGTCACCCTCAGTAGAGTGTCATGGCATCACAGCTCATAGCAACCTCAAACTCTTGGGCACAAGCAATTGTCTTACCTCAGTCTCCCAAGTAGTTGGGAAGCACTCACCACAATGCTAGCTGTTTTTAGACATGAGGTCTCACTCAGGCTCAGGCTGGTTTCCAACCAGTGAGCTCAGGCAATCCACTTGCCTTGGCCTCCCAGAGTGCTAGGATTATAGGCATGAGCCATCGTGCCCAGCCTTTAGAATGCGTTTTGTAACTTAAGAAAGATTGAGAATTAGTAAACTATGCAACCATCTCAATAGTTGGGAACAGAACAAAGTAAACCCCCTCCCATCAAAAACTGTATAATAGAGGAAATCATAAAGATCAGTGGAGAAATTAATAAAAGAGTAAAAATAAACAATAGAAAAATCAATAAAACCGAAAGTGATTACTTGAAAAAAAGCTAAGTAAAATTGGCGAATCTCTGTCCAGGTTAAGAAAACAATGACAGGTTTAGCAATCATACCTAACACACACAAACCATCAATGAAGAAATGTTAAAAAGGAACTTAATTTCAACAGCAGTGCAGTTTTTCAGAAATCATAAGAAAATGATAATAACTGAATAATAAATAATATGAACATTTGAACATTCAGACTGAAGGTGCCATATATTAGAGAAACATCAATTTCTGACAATTAAGTTGGTGAACTTGTCCTAGAAAAAATGCTACATACCTCATTGCTGAAAGTCACCACAGTTATCTTTGACATACTCCCCTAGGGAAGCTATGCCCTAATACCAGCACCTACTCCACCCTTTAAAGCAATTTTGGAACTCCTTCTGGAAGGATCATCAGAGCTATTGTCATACAAGATCTGATAATTAAGTTCAAGAGCTTATCCCAGAAAAAGTGGCAGGATGAGTTTGCAAAATTAATTGTCCGACCTCATAATTTATCAAAACTGTCCAAGAAGATGTATGAAATTCAGAAAGACTTATCATTAATAAAGAAACAGAATCAGTACTTGAAAGTGTATTCATCCACAAGTAGACAGGCACATAGGCACACACATATACAAATATGTCCACCAAGACACCCAACCTCAAGTGATTCCATGGTTAAATTCTACCAGATATTTTCAATGTCATTCAACTTGTTTCAAAAAAACAGGAAAAAAGGAAATGCTCCCCACTCGTTTTATGAGAGTGACATATCTTTGATTCTAAAACTGGGTGATAGTATGCAAATTGAAAAGCATAGGCCAATCTAATAGACACAGGTACACAAAAACTTTTTGTAAACTATTAGCAAAATAAACTGAGAAATGTACAAAAAAAATTTGACTGTAGGTTTTATTTTAGAAAGGCTTGATGTTAGAAAATATATTCCTGGATGGCATACGTAGCTCAGTGAGTAGGGCGCTGGCCACATACACCAAGGCTGGCAGGTTCGAATCCAGCCCAGGCCAGCTAAAACAACAATGACAACTACAACAAAAAAAATAGGCAGGCATTGTGGCAGGCACCTGTAGTTCCAGCTACTTGGGAGGCTGAGGTCAGAGAATCACTCAAGCCCAAAAGTTTGAGGTTGTTATGAGCTGTGACACCATGACATCCTACCCAGGGCAATAGCTTGAGACTGTCTCAAAAAAAAAAACATACAAAAGCAATAAAAGCATATGATAAAATTGAATTCTCATTTTTTGAGGATTATTTTTTTCTTTCCAGCTTTGTTGAGGCATAATTGATAATAAAATTGCATATATTTAAGGTATACAACATGATGTTTTGATGTAAGTATATACTGTAAAATGATCACCATGGTCAACTTAGTTAACATATTCACCATCCCTTCACATAGTTACCATAAGTTTTGTATATGGTGAAAACACTTAAGATCTCAGCAAATTTCAAGTATACAAAATAGTATTATTAACAATAGTCACCCTGCTGTACGTTAGATCCTTATAATTGAAAGTTTGTACTTTGACCAACATCTCCCCATTTCCTTTTCTTCCAAACCCAATCCCCATGGCAACCACTATTCTATTCTGTTTCTGTGAGTTCAATACTTTTATATTTTACATGTAAATGAGATCATGCAGTATTTGTCTTTCTTTCTCTGGCTTATTTCACTTATAATAATGCCATCCAGTTTCATCTATGTTGTCACAAATAGCAGGATTTTCTTCTTTTTTGAAAGCTGAATAATATTGCACTGTATATACACCATATTTTCTTTATATACTCATTCATTGATGGATACTTAGATTGTTTCCACATCTGACCTGTTGTGAATAATGAACATGGGAGTATAGTTATCACTTTAAGATATCTGACTTTGTTTTATTTGGATATATCACCAGAGGTGGAATTGCTGGATCATATGGCAGTTATATTCTAAATTCTTGAGGAAACTTCATACTCTTTTCCGTAATGGCTGGACCAATCTGCATTCCCACCAACAGTTTCCAAAGTTTCCCTTTTCTCACATCCTCATGGACACTTCTTATCTCTTATCTTTTTGGTAATAGCCATCCCAGCAGGTAGAGGTGATATCTCATTGTGGTTTTGATTTCCATTTCCCTGATGATTAGTGATGTTGAGCATCTTTTAATATATCTATTAGCCATTTGTATGTCTTCTTTGGAAATATGTTTATTCAGGTCCTTTACTCATTTTTAATTGGATTATTTGGTTTTGTTGAGTGGTATGGATTTCTTTTATTTTTATTTTTTTACATATACATGTGTTTACTAGGTTTCGACCTCATGCCCTCACAGAATTAAAAAGGCTCAAAAGTTAATAACAATAACAATGTTGAAGATAAGGACTAGAAACAAAAACCTCGTAAAGAATGAACAAAGATAAATACATTCAGAAAAGAAATTAGATGATTACTGCATCAAAATATTAAGCAATATTAATAATAATAATGCAAAGAAAGTAATGTCCACATTGTCAAATAAGAGTATGTCTATTACAGAATGCTTTGACTCTGAGGATCAGTATGGAGTCATCAGTTAACTTCTTTTTTTTTTTCCCAAACTCTCAAAAAATAGACAACTGATATTTATAAATAAAAGTAAAAGATGATTTCAAAGAACAGATCATGCCAAATCTTGTAGACATTAGAAAAAGAAGAAATACTTCAAAATCATTCTACTTAGTCTGGATACATCTAATATTAAAATTGGAGAAAATATATTGATATAAAGGGAAATTACAAACATATTTCACTTATAAGTGAAGATGCAATATCCAAAACAACATATTAACAAGTTGAATCAAAACTTAATGTTCAAGTAATGTACTTTGATACAATCCATGTGAGAATTAGTCACCATTTTCTTTTCCTTCTTTCTTTGTTTTCTTTCCCTCACCCCCTCCCTCCTTCTCTCTCTGTCTGCTCTCCCCCTCCCCCATGCCCCACTGTGTCATTAATTGTCCTCATATCAAAGTTGAATACATAGGATTCAGGCTTCTCCATTCCTGTGATGTTTCACTAAAAATAATGTTTAATATTATAATATAATAATAACCTCCATGCAAGTTAGTAGAAATGCTGCAAAATCTCCATTTTTTTGATGGCGAAGTAATATTCCATGGTATACATATACCACAGTTTACCAATCCATTCCTGGGTTGGAGGACATTTAGGCTGTTTCCACATTTTAGCAATTGTAAATTGGGCTGCGATAAACAGCCTAGTACAAGTATCTTTGTAATAAAAGTTTTTTTTTCTTCTGGATAGATGCCCAGCAATGGGATTGTAGGATCAAAAGGGAAGTCTACATTGAGTTCTTTGAGGTTTCTCCATACTTCCTTCCAAAAAGGTTTTGCAGTCCCACCAGCAGTATAAAAATGTTCCTTTCTCTCCACCTCAGCACTGCCATATGCAGTTTTGAGATTTTGTGATATAGGCCATTCAGGCTAGAGTTAGATGATATCTCAGGGTGGTTTTAATTTGCATGTCTCTAATAATTAGGGATGATGAACATTTTTTCATGTGTTTACTGGCCATTCACCTGTCATCTTTAGAGAAGATTCTATTCCTCTCTCTTCCCCATTGATGTATGGGATTGTCAGATTTTTTCTTGCGGATTAATTGAAGTTCTGTATAGATCCTGGTTATTAAACTTTTGTCTGATTCAAAATATAAAAATATCCTTTCCCATTGGGTAGGTTGTCTATTTGCTTTGTTGTTGTCTCCTTGGCTGTACAGAAGCATTTCAGTTTAATTAAGTCCCATTTGTTTATTATTGCTGTTGTTGCTATTGCCAGAGCAATCTTCCTCATAAAGTCTTTCCCCAGGCTAATATCTTCCAGTGTTTTTCTAATTCTTTCTTTGAGGAATTTCATGCATTAAATTTAGGTCCTTTATCCATCTTGAATCAATTTCTGTTAGTGGAGAAAGGTGTGGATCCAGTTTAAGTCTTTTACATGTGGATATCCAATTCCCATTTATTGAATAGGGAGTCTTTCCCCCAGTGAATGCTCTTGCTTGGTTTATCAAAGATTAGGTGGCTGTAAGTTGTTGGTTTCATTTCCAGGTTTTCTATACGATTCCAAGTATCGATGTCTCTATTTTTGTGCCAGTACTATGCTGCCATGACCACTATGGCCTTGTAATAAGGCCTAAAATCTGGTATGGTGCTACCTCTGGCTTTGTTTTTATTATTAAGAACTGCCTTAGCTATATGGGGTTTTTTCTGGTTCCATACAAAGCGCAGAATCATTTTTTCCAAGTCTTAAAAGTAGGATGTTGATATTTTAATAGTGATGGTGTTGAATTGGTAAATTGCCCTGGGAAGTATAGAAATTTTAACTAGGTTGATTCTTCCCAGACATGAGCATGGTATGCTCTTCCATTTGTTAAAGTCCTCTGCTATTTCCTTTCTTAAGGTTTTATAATTTTCTTTGTAGAGGTCCTTCACCTCTTTTGTTAGGTATATTCCTAAGTATTTCATTTTCTTTGGGGCTATGGTGAAAGGAGTTCTGACCTTAATTAAGCTCTCATCTTGGATATTGTTGGCATATACAAAGGAAACTGACTTGTGGGCATTTGTTTTATATCCTGAGACATTACTGTATTTTTTGATGATTTCCAAGAGTCTTGTGGTTGAGTCTTTGGAGTTCTCTAAGTATAAGATCATATCATCAGCAAAAAGGGAGAATTTAACCTCCTCTACACCCATTTGGATCCCCTTTATTTCCTTGTCTTGTCTAAATGTATTGGCTAGAATTTCCAGCACTACGTTGAATAATAATGGTGACAGAGGACAACCTTGTCTGGCTTCAATTCTAAGAGGACACTCCTGTGTCACCAAAGGGACGTCTCTAGGCAAAACCCACCAGTCAGAGATGCCTGGGGTCTTCTCTTCCCACTCTCACTGTGCCTGGCTGCACAGAAGCTGCTACTCGGCCGCCATCTTAAATACATATGGATTTCTTATATGTTTAAGATGTTAACTCTTTACCAGATAGATGATTTGCAATTTGATGTACTTTCATGATAAAAACTGTTAACAAACTGGGTAGAGAAGGAATATACTTCAACCTTACAAAGGCTATATATGACATATATGATTTCATACTTACATGTGAAAGTGTGTATGTCAAATTTTGTCAAATACTTTTTATACATCTTTTGAGAGGCTCATATGATTTTCAGCCTTCATTCTGTTAAAGTAGTAGATCACATTTGTTGATTTGCATGCATTCAAGCATCCTTGTATCTGGGACAAATCTCACTTAATTATGGTGTATTATCCTTTTAATACAGTACTGGATTTGATTTGCTCATATTTTGTTGAAGATTTTCACTCCTATGTTTATCAGAGATATTGGCCTATCATTTTCTGAGTTTTGTTATGTGTGTGTGTATGTGTGTGAGAGTGTGTGTGTGTGTGTGTGTCCTTGCCTGATTGTGGCATTAGTGTAATACTAGCCTCATAGAATGAGTTCGGAAGTGTTCCCTCTTTTTCAAATTTTTGGAAGAATACAAGAAGAACTGACACTATTCTTTAAGTATTTGGTAGAATTTACCTATCTGGCCCTGGAGTTTTTTCTAGCTAAAAGTTTGCCAATATTGTCTATTTCTTTTTAAAACCTACTTAGTTTCATTTTTTTTATTGTTTCTAATATCTTATTCACTTCTGCTCATTACTATTTACTTATTTCTGCTAACTTTGGGCTTGGTTCTTTTTCTAGTGCTTTAATGTATAAAGTATAGGTTGTTTATTTGAAATATTTCCTTTTGCTTCATGTAGGCATTTATTACTATAAGGTTTCACCTTAAAAGGGTTTTTGCTTGTCCCGTTAGATTTAGTATTATGTTTCATTTTTATTTATCTCAAGATAGTTTTTATTTATTTTTTGATTTCTTCTTTGACCCCCTGTTTGTTCAGTTGCACAAACATAAATCCCTTTTGTTTAATATGCACATATTTGTGAATTTTTAAATTTTCTTCTTGTTATTGATTTATATTATCTTACCTTTATAATCATAAAAGATACTTGAATTGTCAAGACTTGTTTTACAACCTATCATATAATATATCCTGAAGAATGCTTTATGTGTGCTTGAGAAGGCTGTATTCTGCTGCTGTTGGACAACATGTTTTGTATTTTTCTGTTATGCCCATTTGGTCTATAGTGCATTTAGGTCTGCTATTTCTTTATTGGGTTTCTATCTGGATGATCTATCCACTGTTGACAATGGGATATTAAAGTTTCCCACTATTATTATGTTGATGTGTAATTCTCCTTTCAGTTCTGTTAATATTTCCTTTACATATTTAAATACTAATGGGTATTTCTGTGAATGGGGACTAGAGATGGAGACCTCCTATTTCACCATTTTACTAATGCCATCTCCTAGGTAAAATTCTTAGTAAAAAGAAAAGGGATTTATATTTAACCAGATAAAGAATAGTTATTTAAAAAATGGTAAACATAACAATTAATAGTGAAAAATTTGAGTTTTGCCCTTTAAATAGTGAAAAATATATATATGGATGACAGCTACCATTGTTTATATACAAACTCATACTGCCACTATTAATCAATAAAGTAAAAAAGAAAGAAATTTATTTATTTAGAGGCAGAGTCCCACTCTATTGCTCAGGTTAGAGTGCCATGGTATCAGCCTAGCTCACAGCAACCTCAAACTCCTGGGTTCAAGCATTCCTCCTGCCTCAGCTTCCTGAGTAGCTTGGACTATAGGCATCCACCACAACACCTGGCTATTTTTTTTCTTTTTTTAGTAGAAATGGGATATTACTCTTACTCAGGTTGGTCTCAAACTCCAGAGCTCAAGTGATCCTTTATCATCAGCCTCCCAGAGTGCCAGGATTATAGATATTAGCCATAATACCTGGCCTAAGAAAAAGAAA
The DNA here is from genome assembly GCA_963573935.1 of Arctocebus calabarensis. Classification (NCBI taxonomy): domain Eukaryota; kingdom Metazoa; phylum Chordata; class Mammalia; order Primates; family Lorisidae; genus Arctocebus; species Arctocebus calabarensis. The sequence goes on along the minus strand of CAUYON010002777.1, from coordinate 1,789 downwards.
TTTAAAAATAAAAATATTATAAAGAAAAAAATTGAAATTCCCAGATGATATAGTGATCAACACAGAAAAGTCAAAAACATCTCCAAACATATTGATAGAACCTAATAAGAAAAATTAAGTAAAGTTGTTGGTACACAAAGTTAGTAATGTTTTTACACACTAGCAACAATCACATAGAAAATGTTATTTTTGAAAAAGATACACATAACAATAACAACAAACACTATAAAGAACGCAAAAATACATTTAACAAATTATATAAAAGTCGTAATGTGCAAAATTTTTTTCAAAATTATTTTTAAATAATTGAAATATGTATTTAATGAGTTTAAATAAATGGAAGAGTTACACCGTTTTATTATTTGGGATATAAATTTGACTAAGTATAATGAAGATCCAAACTAATAGTGGTGTTTAAATTCTTAGTGCCTTTCTCTCTTGTGCCATAATTTGGATGAAGGCATTCTAGATTTGACATAAAAACAGAGGAAACTAACAATATTTGCCACATTTATAGATATTTGCAGAAATCTACTTTCCCAAATTAATCTATAAAGTTCCATTTATAAATCTCAATGAACTTTTAATGGAATAAACTAATACATAAAATTCACGATGGGTGGAGCAAGATGGTGGCCAAGTAACAGCTTCCTTGCAACTGGGCATGGTGAGACTGGGGAGAGAGGACATCAGTCATCTCTGTCAGGCAGGATCTGCCCAGAAACTTCCGTTTGGGGACAGTTTGGGGGGTGAGACTTCTGGACACCCTGAGGAAGACAAAAGCTGAGGAGATTGGGCAAATGGTTGCATGTGTTCAATCAGTCTAATCCTGTTGGCAGCTGTGGGCGGGGCAACATTGGGAGTGCAGACTGGAAAGTCCTTGCCTGTGAGCTGTTTGGGTTTCTTTTGGACTTGGGGCTGGGTTGAACTACCTTGAGAGAACTTGGGCAAGAGTGCAGAGATCTTTGAGTGTTGTCTAGAGCCCCAGACTGAGCCACCGAGCCAGACGGAGCTACCAGTGTTTGGTTGTGGGCTGTGTGGAGCCATTGTGAAAGAACTGCCCCAGCAAGCTCCACCCTCAGGGTTGCAGAACAACATTGGGTGGGAGCAAGTAATCTAGTGACTGAGCAGCCTAAAGGTGGGGACTGAGATGCCTTGCAGCCTTAGCTCTCAGGGGCATAGGGTGAGACCGGTTTTGGTGCACTGGGTAAGTGGATAGTCACTTAAGGAGTGATCCCAGCCACAAGCACTTTCCTAGAAAAGCTTCTGTTTAGCCCAAGTTAGAAATTTAAAGTGTCTTCTAAGCAGGCTGAGGAGGATTTAAGCTCTCCCACCTGTGGGGTTTGAGAAACCATTAGAGATACAGGGTCACTCCCTACAAAGATCCAGTAACAACAGAGTGATTCTGCCAGGGTCTAATCTGGGAGAGACACCTCCCCAACTCTGAGGACAGTCATAGGCAACAGTGAAAAATAATCATGAGGCAGAATCAACAGAAAAACTCTGGCAATATGAATAATCAGAGTAGATCAACTCCCCCAAGGAATGACAAGGTAGATACAGCACAACATCCTTTGCATAAGCAAATGGCTGAGATGTCAGAAGTTGAATTCAGAGTCTGGATAGGAAATAAAATCAGTGGAATGGAGGAAAAGATGGAATTAGAATTTCAAGCAGCAATCCAAAAGATGTCTCAGGAATTCAACAAATTCAAAGACAAAATGACCAAAGATTTTTGACACATTGAGACAAGAAGTTGCAGCCTTCAAAAATCTGAGAAATACAGTAG
>CAUYON010002775.1:0-10602 GCA_963573935.1 Arctocebus calabarensis | reverse complement strand
AAACATGACCACACAGATGGCTCCATCATTGGCAGCCACAGTGAGGCCGATGATATAAGTGTCAGTGCAGGCAAGCTTTAGTAAGGGGTACATGTCACAGATGAAGTGGTCGATGACATTGGGGCCACAGAAGGGAAGGTTGTAAACACAGAGAAGGTGAACTGCAGTGTGCACAAAACCTCCAAAGCAGGCTAACAGCAGTAGCAGGACACACACCCGTTGGTTCATGATGGTTAAGTAATGCAGGGGTTTGCAGATGGCCACATAGCAGTCATAGGCCATGGCAACCAGGAGCAAAATCTCAGCACCACCAAATAAGTGTCCTACAAAAAGCTGGGCCATGCAGGCTTGGAAGGAAATGGTTTTCTTCTCATAGAGTAAGTCTATAATCATGTTTGGGGTCAGTGTGGTGGAATAAACAGCATCCATAAATGACAAGCAGCCAAGGAAGAAGTACATAGGTGCATCCAAGGTTGGGCTGACCACCACAGTCAGGACAATGAGCAGGTTACCTGCCACTGTCACAGCATAGATGAGCAAGAACATGACAAACAATATTTTCTGGCCCTGGAGGTTCTCAGTGAGCCCCAAGAGGACAAACTCGGTCACATTGTTCCTTAGTTCCATACGTCCTTCTGTGTGTCCTTATTTCAGTGTTCAGGGAAAAATAACCTACAAAAATAATTATCAATAATAACTTCACCAAAATTTAGGGTAATTTGTTTATTCATTCAACAGTAGGCATCATAATTTATCATGTTGCAGAATTGTCTGAGATTATCAGAATACAGTGCTGATTAAATCATGGTTTGCAACCTCAGCCATCTTATATAAATGGAGAGAGAAATAAACAGAGGCATGTATGGAAAAGGGCAAATGATCAAATACATGTCTGCCACAATTAGATTTCTATCAGGACACTAAGAAAATTGAACATATAGCTAATAAATAAAATTAAAATTAAAATGGGTTAAATATTTAAAGTAAAACTAAAGTAAGATTTACTCTATATTTCTTTTCACATTAGTAAAGGAAATGGCCCTCTCTATTCTATGGTGACAGAACTTTCTTAAGTAATAATTGAAATTCTAGATAAACATATTTGACAATTTCAATTTTTTTCTAAATTTAGGAAAGGATATCATAAATTCAATACATGAAAGTAGTCTCAAGAAAAGATTTACTTTTCAGAAGACATCACAGAGTTAATATTTAAAATATACAAAAATCTGTGAGCAATACTTTAGCTCTTTCAGGTTTACATGGATGGAGCTGGAACATATTCTTCTTAGCAAAGTATGTCAAGAATGGAAGAAAAAGTATCCAATGTACTTAGCCTTACTATGAAGCTAATTAATAGCTTTCATATGAAGGCTATAACCCAACTATAGTACAAGAATATGGGGAAAGGGGCAAGGGAGGGGAGGTGTGAGTTTGGGGTGGAGGGAAAGTAATTGGTGGGGCCACACCTACACTGCATCTTAGAAGCCTACAGGTGAACCTTACTAAATGCAGAATACAAATGTCTTCATACAATAACTGAGAAAATGCTATGAAGACTATGTTAATCAATTTGATGAAAATAGTTCAGATTGTATATGAAACAAACACATTGTACCCCTTGATTACACTATTGTACACAGCTATGATTTAATAATAAAAAATAAACAAAACAATAACAAAATGGACAAATGATATAAACCAGCAATTAAAGTAAAAGTACTTCCAAAGGCCAAAAAGAATATGACAGGATACGAAAGTTCATCTATAAACAGAAATTTTCAAAATAAAAAACAATATCACTTTATTTTTTTCTTTCTGGGAATTTTTAAAAATACCACTTTATATTAATCAGACTAACAAAGAAGTTTAAAAAATGATAACAGCTATGACTGGAAAGAATAAAAGGGCATTTTGTTACACTGATAGTGAACTTGGGAATTTTATATTTTCAGAACACAATTTAGCAATCTCTACCAAAGGTAAAAAGGTAAAAATACTTTCCTACACAACAAAAGCATTCTTTAGTATCTATCCCAAAGTCATTAAAGCCCCAGTACACAAGGACATATGCATGACTTTTTTGTGTGGCATTATTAATATGGCATTAAACAAGAAAGAACAAAATAAAAAAAATTAGAGTAAATGCTAATCAATAGAGAAATAGAATTCAAACTCTATTAAATGAAATAAAGCCATTTAAAAGAATTACAGTTATGCCAGTACTTTTAGAGAAATTCCCATAGGTACTATTGAGTAATAAGCATAAAATTATGTATAATGTGATATTATTATAAAATGAAAAAAATACCATACATGCATTGATTTATATATGTTGTATATGATTATATGGACTTGGGAAAATGTTGAAGAGTTTATATTTTGGTGTTGTAAGCATGGTTTACATTTTTGCCAATGATGCAGGGAGAGGAAAGAAGTTGTATGGGAAACAATGAAAATGTTGGAAGGCAGAAGCCAAGTGGGGTGGAGGGAAGAAAGAGGGAATGATGTCTTCACACATACATAAAGAAAAAAACAAAGTATTATAAATGGCATCATATTCAGTAGCCTATCTCTCTTTTAAAATGTCCACAAAATAGTGAATGCTTGAAATTTCTAAGAACACTGATATTTAAAAGTAAATTTATTCTGGATTTTTATAACATTAAAATTCCAAAAAGACTATTATAGCATTGAGTAGTTCACATATATTTTAGTAATCACAAAGGACTGTTAATGTGGCATATTATCAGAATCACTTAGAAGAACTTTTAAAAGACTATGAATTCCCCCACCACCATAATGTGAGTGCATAGTGTAAAGCCTGACTTGAGAATATTATTATAAATAAACTGCCTAGTTTATCTGCACAAGGGGTCATTCAGTCCAAGGTCTGATTCTGATACCATACTTTCTTCTTTGCCCTAAGAGATCACAGCTGTATACACTGTCACTATCTCAGTGAACACAGACAGCAAAATAACTCATGCATCATCACTGGACCTAGAAATAGTCCCATGTGTCCAATTCTTTTCATGATTGAAGGAAATCTAATTCAATCAGGAAAAAAAAAGTTACCTTTTAAATCACTGGGATTATCAACAGAATATCAAAAACATAACCTAATGAAGTCTGAATCTGGTTAGGAACAAACACACCTAAAACCTTCATTGTTGGCAAAATTAATCCTGATAACAAACAAATGTTAAATAAGCATTTATTCTTTTTTAAATTTTGATGGATTGATAATAGTTGCATCTATTTAGGGAGTACATGTGATATTTTGAACAAACATGCAAAGTATAATGGTCAAATCTGGGTAATTAAAATATCCACCACCTCAAACATTCATCATTTCTTGGTATTGGGAACATTCCAAATTTTCTCTTCTAGATATTATTTCAAAATATACAAAAATTTATTAACAATAGTAGCTGTATTGTGCTACCAAACACTAGATCTTATTTTTTCTATCTAACTATATTATATATACATATTTTTTATCCCATTAAGCAACTTCTTTTCATCCTCCCTCCCTACTACCTTTCCTAGCCTCTGGGAACCACAATTCTATTCACTACCTCCATGAGATCAATATTTTAGCTACTACATATGAGTGAGATGTGATATTTGTCTTTCTGTGCCTGGCTTATTTTACTTAACATAATGTTTTACAGTTCCCGCCATGCTTCTGCAGATGACAGGATATTGTCTCACTCCAATTCAATCAAAAATACAGAAAATAAGGTATGAGAAAAACATCTGTTCTGTACAATTGATCAGTCTTCAAGGCACATGGTGCTCTGCTTAACACTTAACCCATACGCTATTGTTTAATATTAGACTTATGTGTTTTACTGCACAGTATTGAATTGGTGTCTTTTGCACAGTTAGTAGTAAATTAAAACTAGCATTTAAAATTACCAAAAACAATAACAACAACCAAAAAACCCAGAAAATAACTGCTGGCAAGGGTGTAGAAAGGGGAATATTCATACATGATGGGAAAATAAATTAATACAGACACTATGGAAAACAGGTGGGGGAAATTCCTCAAAAAAACTAAAACTAGAATTACTGTAAGATTCTGCAATCCCACCATTGGGTATATATCCAAAAGAAAGGAAATGAGTATATTTAAGAGATATCACACTCCCATTTTATTATAACTATCAAGCATTTTGCGGTTAAAGAAAAAGTCATCTTTGTCAGAGAGAGAGAACTGTGAATTAATATAATATTTTCATTTTGTGTTTTATACAAATAAAAATCAAATAATGAAGTAGACTTTACAACATTTTGCTTCTCAACCAATTATACTAACCTGTCTGCATGCAGCATAGTTGAATTTGGGGTTTGCGGATGGAGAACTATTTCAATCCTTGTATTATCATGTTTGAAGTCTATCACTTCAATTCCTAAAAAACTAATCATGTGAATACTGGTGTAGACAAACACTCTTTGAGGTAAGGGCAAAAGTCTATGGATACTTTATGTACATAAGAACTAAAGTATGTAATGTTGAGTCATTCAATTGGTGTACCTCCAAGAGTAATTCTTCTCTAATTAAATTCTTTGGGACCTTTGTTGTAATTCTGTAGGTAGACTCTGCATCTCCAGAGATGCCAAAAGGGTAGTAACTATCTATAACAGGATTGACAGAACTGTGCCCTCTGGGGGAAAATCGCAAAAGGACAACTGGAGGTCAAATTGTCAGAATGGAAAAGTCTAGTCTGGGAAGAAACGAAATATGTAAAACTCTCTTTTTTAAATAATGATATCAATGGGGAAGACAGATGATTAGAACTTTCTCTAAAGAAGACAGATGAATGGCTAGCAAGCATGAAAAAAATGCTCATTGGCCCTACTTATTACAGAAATGCACATCAAAACCAACCTGAGATATCTAACCCCAGTGAGAATGGCCCACATCACAAAATCTCAAAACTGCAGATGCTGGCATGCATGTGGAGAGAAAGGAACACTTTTACACTGCTGGTGGGACTGCAAACTAATACAACCTTTTTGGAAGAAAGTATGGAGAACACTCAAAGAACTCAAGCTAGACCTTCCATTTGATCCTGCAATCCCATTACGGGTAATCCACCAAGAAGGAAAAAATCCTTTTATCATAAGGACACTTGCACTAGACTGTTTATTGCAGCTCAATTTACAATTACCAAAATGTGGAAACAGCCTAAATGCCCACCAACCCAGGAATGGATTAACAAGCTGTGGTATATATATATATATGTATATACCCCATGGAATACTATTCAGCCATTAAGAAAGATGGAGACTTTACAACCTTTGTATTAACCCGGATGTACATGGAACACATTATTCTTAGTAAAGCATCACGAGAGTTGATACACATGAATCCTATGTCTTCAATTTTGATATGAGAACAATTAATAACCTAGTACACTGTGGGGGGGGAGGGGAGGAGGAGAGCAGAGAAAGAAAGAAGGAGGGAGGGGGTAGAGGAATGCAAGAGTGGAGAGAGGGAAGGAGGGACCAGATGAGGTCTCAGTGTGCGACACATCTTTTGGGGCAAGAAACAATTGTAAGAGGGACTTTACATAACAAACGCAATCAGTGTAACCTGGTTTCTTGTACCCTTAATGCACCCCCAATGATAAATAAATAAAAAAAAATAAATGATGATATGCAAAATAGTCAAATCTGTTAGGTTTGTAAGCACAGTCAAGTTTCAATAAGGGGTACATGTAACATACAAAATAATCATTGACATTGGGGCCACCAAATGGAAGCCCATAAATAGTGCCAAGTTGAATAACTGAGTGCAGAAATCCTCCAAAACAGGGCACTATCAGCAACACAACGTATGCCCACTGCCTCTTCATAATCAAATAACACAAGGTCTTACAGATAGCCACATAGTGGTCAAGGCCATCACCTATAGAAGACCCTGACCCAACAAAACAGGGCTCTATAAAGACCTGGGTGCTGACTCATACAAGATTAGAAAGATATGATGTTTTTCAGAAAGAAGGTGTCTGAAATTAAACTTTTGGGAAAAAAAGGACAACCAAATTACATCCATGGATGAAAACATACAAGAACAAAGTTGGTCAGCAAGCCCAGGATCTTACCGACAGCCAGACATACAAGGAGCCGGTTGCCCACACTGGTCGGAATGTAGAGGAGTAATACCATAACACAAAGTACTTTCTGCTCGTTTGCTTTGTGTGTGAGGTCCAAGATAACCAAATAAATTTTACATTTTTAATGATTTCACCTGTTCTTTATAGGTGCTCACTTTAGATAATAGAGACAGGCTCGGCAGCTGTAGCTCAGTGGTTAAGGCACCTGCCACATACACTGAGGCAGGTGGGTTTCAACCCGGCCCAGGCCTATTAAATGACAATGACAACTGCAACAATAAAATAGGCAGGCATTTTGGTGGGTGCCTATTGTCCCCACCAAAATGGGGAACATTGTTGCTTTTGGGAACACTGTTGCTTTTTGGGAAGATGAGGCAAGAAAATCACTTAAGCCCAAGAGTTAGGGGTTGCTGTGAGCTGTAATGCTGCAGCACTCTACTGAGGGTAACATAGTGAGACTCTGTCTCAATAAAATAAAATAAAATAATCATAGAGACAGTTTACCTATAAACAAAGGAAAAAACTTTAAATTTATCTCTATGTTTATTAATTCAACTAGAAATGTCTATGGAGAATCTACTTATACCAAATCTGTCATAGATTTTGGAAAGTCCCAGTTGAAAAAGACATGGTTTCCTACACTCAGTGATTTGATACATAATGGTGGGATCAATTACAGGCATGGTGGCTCATGCCTGTAATCCCAGAATTTGGGGAGGCCAAAATGGAAGAATTCTTTGAGGGTAGAAGTTTAAGATAAGTCTGGACAACATACAAGACCCTGTCTCTACAAAAATTCAAAACATTAGTAGGGCATAGTGATGAGTCCCTACAGTCCTAGTTACATGGGATGCTGAGGTGGGAGGATTGCTTGATCCTGGCTGTTCAAAGTTACCATAATCTATCATCAGTTCACTGCACCCAGCCTGAGTGATAGAGCAAGATTCTGTCTCTATTAAAAAAATAAACAAACAATAAAAAATTATAGATTAATGTAATAAATACCATAAATATTCTCAAGATGCTAAAGGTCACAGCGTAGGGATATAGAAATCAAACTGTAAGAGAAGGCTTCCCAGAGGAAATAATACTTAGCTGACTTTTAAACAAATAATAAAAGAACAAGAGAGGATGGGCAGTGAATTCCACAAAAAGGTGCACCATTTACAAAATCACAAAAGTGCCATACTTGAAACCCATTAAGTTAATTTACATATTCAAGTTATGAATGAAAGGTTACCATCTTGGTTTGCCTCCTAACCCATTGACATCTCTCTTAGAGTCTTCAGTTGAATCGTCTTTTTCCCTACTAACAAATGCAGAAGCACTCCAATTTTATTTTTCCAATCTGTATATCTCCCCTAATTTTTAGACTCATATAGGCAATATGTCTAATCATAAACATTGATAACCACTTATCAATTTAGTATTTCTTAAAAGACTTGGAAATAGAACTACCAGATGATGCAGTGATCCTACCACTGGACACATATCCAAAGGGTGGGAATTCAGTATATCAAAAAGATATTTGCACTCCTGTGTTTATTAAGGCAGTATTCACAAGAGCCAAGATAAGGAACCAACCCAAGTATCCATGAATGGATGAATGAATAATGAAATTTTGGTACATATACACAATGGAATAGTGTATAGCCACAAAAAAAAACAGTGAAATTCTGCCTTTGAAAACAACATGGTTTGAAGTCAAGAACATCGTTTCAAATGAAATAAGGTAAGTACAGAAAGATAAATCTTGCATGTTCTCATTCCTGTCTTAGACCTAAATATTAAAAATTGATCTCATAAAGATAGAGAGTAGAATGATGTTTACCACAGACCTAGACGGGTAGTGAGGAATGGGAATAAAGTGGAGTGAAGAACTTACTTAGGGTGGCACCTGTGGCTCATAGGAGTAGGGCATTGGTCCCTTATACTGGAGGTAGTGGGTTCATACCTGGCCCTGGCCAAAAACTGCAAAAAAACAAAAACAAAAACAAAAAGAAACTACATACTTATTTAAAGTGAGCAGTGTCTGATGGCACAATAAAGTGATTATAATCAATTACAAGTTAGGGTGTACTTTAAAATAACTAAAAAGGTGGAATTGGAATGTTTCTAACAAAAATAAATGTTACGTACCTGAGATAATGGATCCCTCATAGCAGCGATTTGGTTAATTCACATTATATGCCTGCATCAATACATCATGCGTATCCTATAAAGATATGCAACCATTATGTACCCATAATAATTCAAAATAAAAATTTTAATTAAAAAATTTAAAACTGGCAGCACCTATAGCTCAGTGAGTAGGGCGCCAGCCACATACACTGATGGTAGCGGGTTCAAACTCAGCCTGGGCCAGCTAAACAACAATGACAACTGCAACAACAACAACAAATAGCTGGGCATCATAGCCAGCACTTGTAGTCTCAGCTACTTGGGAGACTGAGGGAAGAGAATCGCTCTGAAGCCCAAGTGTTGGAGGTTGCTGTGAACTGTGATGCCATAGCACTCTACCAAGGGTGACATAGTGAGACTCTGTTTCAAAAAAAATTTTTTTTTTAAAGTTAAAAACTAAAAATATTTGTGTCCCACAATCCTTACCTCCCATCCTCTCCCTCTTTCCCCTTATCTAACAAAAGCAATCAATGAACTGGTTCTGTGTACTCTCAATGAATCCCCAACAATAAAGAAAACCTAAAAAAATTTAAAAACAAACTTGACAGCATATTGAAATGATCATTCACCATGATCAAGTGGAAACAAGGATCATTCAACATATGCAAATCAACTAATGTGTATACCACATTGTGAGAGTAAAGGATTAAAACTGCATGATCATCACAATAGCTGCAGAAAAGGCATTTAACAAAATACAACATTCTTTCATGATAAATGCTGTCAACAAGCACTAGGGCCATATAAGACAAGCCTATAGCTAACATCAAAGTTAAGGATGAAAAGCTGAATGCTTTTCCGCTAAGATTAGAAAAAGACAAGGGTCACAGTGATTCTGGGAGAGAAGCCCCCAGGCATCTGTGGCTGGTGGGATCTGCCCAAAAACATCCCTTTGGAGAGTCAGCGAGAGACTTCTGAACCCCATGAGGAGGACAAAAGCAGTAGAGAACTGGCAAGTGTGTTCATTTGGTCTAATCCCACTGGCAGCTTTAAGTACAGCAGCACTGAGATTGCAAACAGCAGCACTGAGATTGCAAACTGGAAAGGCATTACCTATCAGCTGTTTTTTTTTTTTTTTTGTACTTGGCACGCAGTTAAACTACCTTGAGAGAACTTGGGCAAGAGTGTGGTGGACTTTAATTATTGTCTATGGCCCCAGACTGAGCCACTGAGCCAGATGGAGCTAATAGTGTTTTACTATGGGCCAGGCAGAGCCATTGTTGGATAACTGCCTTGGTGAGCTCCGCCCTCAGGAGCAAAGATGTGGCAGGAGTGAGTAATCTAGTGACTGAGCAGCCTAAAGGTGGGGACTGAGATGCCTTACAGCCTTAGCCCCTAGGGGCATAGAGTGAGACTGGGTTTGGCACACTGGGTAAGTGGATAGCCACTTCAGGAGTGATCTGAGTGACAAGTGTTAGCCAAGGGTAGCAGTTTAAAGTGCCTTTTAAAAGGGCTGAGGAGAGACTTAGGCTCTCTGCCTTGCAGGGTTAGAGAAATCAGCAGAGGCCTCCAGTCTCTTCAACAGCTGTCTCAGCACTGTTATTAACATCTCATACCCTCGAAGATCACCCGTTGCCCAGACAACATTCAGCAAGATATATATATAAACTACTACTATAAAAAAAAATATATATATTTTTTGCTTGTTTTTTGGTGGTTTGTTTTAATTTCAACATTTTCCCTCTTTTTCTTTCTTCATTTTTCTAGTTTAAATATAATTTTCAATTGTTGCCTTTTTCAACAATTAGAACTTCATTTTTGCTAGTGTTTCTACTCCTATTATTTAGATTTTCCCCCAATTTCATCCCATAAAACTTTTCTGTTTCCTTGTTTTGGTTTGATTTATAGCATTTTTGTCTTTCTTCTCTACTTGGTGGAGGTAGGGTATTGTGTCTGAACAGGCTAGCAAAGAGTTGTTGATCTTAAGGGAATCACCCAATTTGTCACCCTAGAGGTTGGGTTTGTTTTTTTTTTTTAATTTTTTTTATTTTGTTGTTGTTGCAGTTTGTCCAGGGCTGGGTTTGAACTTGCCACCCTGGGTATATGGGGCCAGCACCCTACTCACTGAGCCACAGGCACCACCCAGAAGTAGGGGGGTTTTAAGGTTTATTTGAAAAACAGAAACAAAGAGCACACCAACAAACTCACAAGCTATCTTATGGAATTGGAAAAGAAAGAACAATCTAAGCCTAAACCCAGCAGAAGAAAAGAAATATCCAAAATTAAATCAGAGATCAATGAAATTGAAAACAAAAGAATCATTCAGAAAATTAACGAAACAAGGAGTTGGTTT
>CAUYON010002773.1:0-45001 GCA_963573935.1 Arctocebus calabarensis | reverse complement strand
AATCTGGACTCCGTGGGGGAGAGACCTCCAAACCTCCAAACCTCAGGGGGAGAGTGGAGGGGAGTGCCGGGAGCTCCAACTTGCAGGTAGAGAATATATACAGTTTTGTACAGCTTTATGCCTGGCAGGAGAGTGCTGCGGCACAGGGGGGAGGTTGTCCAGTTTTTAGAGGGTCTCTCCCGTGGGGTAGAGTGGGAGGACAGCTGGGGCGATTCACTCAGTTCCAGCCCTGTCCCTGATCGATGTAAAGTAGATGAAAAAGCTGACAGAACAGAACAAGTTTACAGAATCTCTGCCCTGTGGAGGAGACGCTGGGCTGCTAATAGTCCTGACTTAGTCTGCGAGCTTCAGCCCTTTGTCTCAGCTGTCATCCCCTGAGGGCCAGGTGTGGCCGAAACTCAGCAAAGCTTTGGACCTTCAGCCAGCTGTCTTTCAGCCAGCCGTTTTTTCGGCCAGCCGCTTTTCGGCTCACTCTCTCACTGCTTCCGAGCTGGGAGAACAGCACAGACCCGCGGCAACCCACGCCCTATCCACTCCCCTCGAGAAAGTGTTCAAGAATCTGGACTCCGTTGGGGACAGACCTCCAGACCTCAGGGTGAGAGTGGAGGGGAGTGCGGGAAGTTCCAACTTGTAGGTGGAGAATATATACAGTTTTATACCACTTTATGCCTGGCAGGAGGGTGCCGCGGCACAGGGGAAGGAGGTCCGGTTTTTAGAGGGTCTCTCCTGTGGGGTAGAGTGGGAGGACAGCCGAACTCTGCTCGCTTGTTTGTATGGAGGTATGGCGTATACTGCGAGCTGTTCTCTTGGGGGAGGGAACTCCCGTCCGCTTGGTGATGTGCTCTGTACCTTTTATTTGTATCTTTGGGGTCGCAGGTCGCTCCAGCAGGGTTGATGTGCGTTCCTCGACCTTGTCTCTTGGCTCAGCTCCAAACGGTTGGCTTTCTTGCTAAATTTCTGTCCTTTAACTCTCCTTCTGGACAGGAGTGTCTGCAGAAAGCTGGCTACAGACCGCCATCTTGGCTCCTCCCCCCGAGAATTTTTCTTGTTCTTCATTCATTTAATACAGAATTTATTGTGCTATAATGTGAACTATGTTATAAAAATATTTCTTACTAATGCATAAATCATTTTGTGCAGCTACTGTAATTCATTGAGCGTCACCAGTCAGGAACTTATTGGGTATATTTCTTACCTGCTTCTTAGCAATTGCCTTGAAAAGAATGCCTTGTAGAATTATATTGGTATTTAATTTCACCTTACAGAGTGGTCAATGTCTGTACAAACATATTCCTCTAATATTATTAAAAAACCAGTTTTCACTGAAATTTAATTATAATTGGTTTTTGTTTTTAAAGGCTCTTCATAAAAATGTTATTACCTTTATATTTCTGAAAATTTCCTAAAACAGTGACCTTTTATGTTGTTTATTTAAAAAGAATAACTTTTGACACCATAAAAGTTAATATTAATTTATTTTGATATTATTGAATGCATTTTTGGGTTCAGTATTGCTGGTATGGTCAAGAGAAAGAGTTTAATAAGATGAAAAAAAGACAGAGAATTGCAAAGTAGTTGTAGAAATAGGGAATATACATATTAGATATTGAAATGATATTATATTTAATGTTACACACAAAATAGATTTTACTATTTGTTCATTCATTCAACAGTGACCTATTTAATGCACACTAAATAATTTAATTTAATAGTTTAATAATTGCTTTAACACAGGGTTTTACATTATATGTTGATTGCTATATAAAGTAACTAAATTCTTTTTCACTCATTATTTATTTAAGGAATATTGTTGTTAACAAAAGGAATGGCCTGGTGTGGTGGCTCACGCCTGTAATCCTAGCACTCTGGGAAGCTGAGGCTGGTGGATTACTTGAGCAGGAGTTAGATATCAGCCTTGAGGAAAAGTGAGACTGCGTTGCTACTGAAAATAGAAAAACTATTTGGGCATTGCATCAGGTGCCTGTAGACTGGGGCAAGAGCATTGCTTGAGCCCAGGAGTTTGAGGCTGCTATGAGCTATGACACCACAGCGCTCTGTCCAAAAAAAAAAAAACCAAACAAATAAAGATCCACAACAAAACAAAAGGACTGTGTTTTAAGTATACTTCATATGCCTTTCGTTCATGGGATTTGCAGAGAGTATGTTTATAATGATTGACATAGAATTAAACTTATATTACTTCATGTTATATTCTTAGAAGTTTATGCATTAATAACTGATAGAAATAAATTTTACATGGAGGATATTATGCTTTTACCCAATTAATTTCTATCTTATTTATAACTCCTAAGTAACATTTTCTCAAATTCTGACTGCTGCTTCAAATTTAAAATCATCTTTCCTTTAAGTATTGAAGAATAAAAGAAATAGAATAAAGCTTAAATTTTAGATTGTAGGGCTCTGTGAGATAGTTCTTTATGCCATAGAAAATCAATGATTGATCACCTTTTTAATGTTACTCTTCAGTTTTGAATTATATTTTAATTGGGTAAAACTAGCTAAATTTGCATTTTGTGCTTATGATGTAAAGACAAGATTTAAATTGATTCTAATATTGATTCTAATAGCAGAGGTTCTTAAAATTTAGAATGTTACGCTGCTAAACCAAAATAAGATCTCCATGAGTGTCATTTTACATGGATAGTATCATAAGGGAAGGAATGACAGATTTAAGACCTGCCTAGTAGAGAGAAAACTAAATTATACGACTTTTATTAAGGCATAAATAAAGCTGTCATCCATTATTTGGAATACCAATTAGTAGAAAGAACACTGACAATTTTATTTATCAACATTAAACAAAATTATTAATTATAGATTTGATTAATTCTACCAGTAAGCAGGCCATGTTGGACATGCTGGGACCTTAAGTTCATTTTATGAGAGGAATGATTACCAAAATCCTGTGGGGAAATAAGTAACTGTAGTTGTAAAATTTTAATTGCCTTGGAATAAGGCAAATTTTGTTTTCTTTTTTTTTTTTTTTTTGATACAGAGCCTCAAGCTGTCACCCTGGATAGAGAGCTGTGGCATCACAGCTCACAGTAACCTCTAATTACTGGGCTCGAGTGAGTTTCCTGCCTCTGCCTCCCAAGTAGCTGGGACTGCAGGCGCCCACCAGAACTCCTGGCCATTTTGGGGTTGCAGCTGTCATTGTTGTTTGGCGGGCCGGGGCTGGATTTGAACCTGCCAGCTCAGGCGTACATGGCTGATGCCTTAGGTCATTGAGTGAGCCAAATTTTATTTTCCTGTTTGAGATTGTAAATAGTATGGCATTAAGGTAACAAGCGTTAGTAGTTAGGAAATAGTAAATAGGAAATGGATCTCTGTTAGATTTTAAAACAGAGAGACGTGATAAATTTTAAGTGTGATAGTAGTCCATGCGAATGGCATACTCTCAATACAAACAAATTTCTTTAGCTACATTGTTTAGTAAGTGAGCTATTTTTTGTATTCCTTTTTTCATATTGAAGAAAAATGATGGAGGAATATTTTTGAATGAACTACTGCAGGTGAATAGGAATTATATAATTAAAAAAAACATTTTCATCATATTATGATAAGAAGTGTTGTGAAATGAACAAGAGACCATCACATTTTTTTGTACCCTTTTTCTTTGTCTTTGAAGATCCGAATTCCAGAATTTGTGGACATTTACTTATAGGTGCAGCCAAGAATTCTTTTGCAAAACTTATGGATAAAATTAGTCTGGCAATGGAATGTGTACCTTTGCACAGTAGCAGGAGTATTACATATGTAGAAAAAGATTCCCTGGTTCAGAGGCTGGCCCGTGGACTTCATAAAGTAAACACACTGGCCTTGAAATATGGTTTACGTGGCCATGTGCCCATTATGGTATGTATCTAATTTTATTTAATAGTGATCTTAGGATGTGTAGATTTAATTTTGAATCAACCTAACTTATAGCTAAAATTAGTTGTATATGAATATATCTAGATTTTCTTTAGATTTCATGTCAAACTTTAATGTAATAAATAAAATTTCTTATGAATGAGTGTCTAAAATATCAAAATATACAACAGAATTGTATAAGTCACAAAAGCTGTCAATTCTGTTTTTTAGTTGTCCAGTTTATTTCTTTTCTTCAGGTGTTCATTTTATATAAGCCAAATCATTTGGCAAAGTAAAAAATAAAGCTTTTACCTCTAAAATTCACTAATAGCTATTTTTTATATATATAAATTAAGTTACATTTAATTTGGTAAAATGGTCATTGCTATTTATTTATTAATACATCTGTAGTTACTGCTTGTGAAATTGCACTTGTTTAACAACAGAAAAGCACTGCATCATTACAAAAGCAAATATTTGGATTTACACAAAGACTGCATGCAGCAGAAGTGGAACGCCGCTCACTGCGCTTAGAGGTCACAGAATTCAAACGGAATGCTAACGAAATGAAAAAGGAGCTAGACAAAGCCCAGGGTCTCCAGATGCAATTAAATGAATTTAAACAATCTGTAAGTATGTGTGATTTAGGGAACTATTACTTTGGTAGTACCTATTCTTCTCTTCCCCCCCTTTTTTTGGTTAATTTTTATTATGTTTGATTATTCAATTCATTTGGTCTCATTAATAGGATTTTTTTTTAATAGAAAACTTTTTTCCTAAAAAAAAAAAAAAAATTTCATGGAGCCTGATGTTGGTGGAGAGGAAGGAGGGATTTCTCCTTTTTTCCTCTTATACTGAATATTTTGAGTAAGTTAGATTGGTTAGTATGAAATCCAATTGCCTTTCCAAAGAAATGTTCAATTTCTCTAACTTCTATCAAGAATTTATGTGTATTATTTTAAAAAGCAGAAGCTAGCTGAAAAAGAAAGGCTATATACCGAATATCATTAGATTAAGATCAAAATGTATAAATGTGTGAAACATAATAAAATGAATATATCTATATATTCTATTTGCAGTTGGCTTAGTTATAATAACACTGCTTTTTTATGGGCATGGTGGTACATGCCTGTAGTCCCAGCTACTTAGGGGGCTGAGGCAGGAGGATCACTTGAGCTCAGGAATTTGAGGTTGCAGTGAGCAATAATGACACCACTGTACTCTACCTGGGGTGACAGAGTGAGACTCTGTCTCAAAAAAAAAAAAAAAAATCTTTTTTTTTACGGTTTTTAAGGGATATAGGAACACAGAGATAAAAGATTACCCTGAAACTTCAAAACTGTATACAAATTATAATAGCTAATATAAAAGCAAACATAACATTTGTTTCTTAAACCTAACAATAAGCTAATTTTAGTACCCCTTCTTTGGGAAACCCACTTTTGCATGCTTAACTTCAGTTTTAATGTACTTTGAAATGGATCTTTTAGTTAATTTGAAATGTGCAGTTTTAACATTAATAGCAGAAGTAGTGGCAGACAGTTCACTCATTAATCCTAAGATAGTGTAAATTGCTAATGTCAATTATTATTTCCAGTAGATATACTGCCAAAGGGCAAAGAGTCCTATAAATTAGGTAGGTTAAGTAAATTATAAATTACTCTTAAGTCATAGTTTTCTTTTCAGTGAATATCTGAAGCTACCACAATTTTTTCCTCACTCTCTTATTTTTTTGCTCAGGGAAGGATAATTTATGAGCTGCTTCAACTTTTTTTTGTTATAAAAGTAATATGTAATAGCCATAAAAAATATGAAAAATTATTAAGAAAAAGTTTATATTTCTTTAATCTTACTACCTATTATCAATCACCATTGAAATGTGGATGCTTTTGGTTCTCCACATTTTTCTGTGTGTATGTGCTTGTGTATGCCTTCATACATAGTTGTAGTTTGGTAATGTTGCATGTATAGGTTGTATACTGGTTACATAAATATACATATATATTTACTTAAAGTGGTATAAGTATTTTCCTGTACCACTAATTATTCCTGTACTACTTCAGATAAATATATACTTTTCTATCATATGGATGTACTAAAATTCGACTGGTTCCCTATTCTTTATTAATTATTTTCTATTTTTTTTTCCATTTTACTTGAACAATGAAATACTATTTATACATTTAAAAGCAAGTTCTGTTGGAGTAAGTCTCCGTTTGATTTCCAATCTCATATATGAACTAAATTTAGGATCTTGAATAGTCTGTCAAAATAGATAGAGACAGTTATTGATGCAATTTGAGATTTAGAATATGGTCAACTATATTTAGGCTTAGAGAATGGTTTTCCTGAAAATTGGAAAATTTGTTATATATGTTGCTGCCTGGAATATGTATGGAGAATATTAGATACTCTACACAATTTTGTTTCTTAGACTAAGGCTAGGGAAATAACTTATCCCCTTTGATTAGTTTGGAATTAGTCAGAACTCAGTTTTAGAATCTTAAAAGGTTAGTGTGTAAGGGAAAGTTATGAAGGGTGACAGAATCCTCTTGTAAGGATGGAATCACTGGCTTGCAACACAAGCTAAGACTATGTTCTAGGAAATGCTTAGTGGGAATCACTTCCAATGGGAAAAAAAAAGTTTAGTTTGAATTACTTCCTAAAGTATTCACCAAGTGATTATCAAAAATAGGATAATAACTGAGGGAATGAGGCATATAATTTTTATATTGTAGCATATGATTTTAAGCTATGAAGTGATTTATAACATTTAGTCATCATATTGACTGTGTATCACCCTGACCCTAAATACTTCATGGGTTGACTTAATTAATCCTTATAATAATTATCTCTCATAAATTAGTATTAAATACTATTATTCTTATTTTATAGATGAGAAATATGGGGCACAGAACAGCTAAGTAATTTGCCCAGAGTCATACAATTAGCCGAAAAGGAGCCTGGGTAGTCTTGCTCCAAAACTCATACTTTTAAACACTGTCATGGTTAATATTTATATCTAGCTATGTTAAATAAAGAATTGTTTTATTAAAAATATAATAGATGGAAAAAAGATGTTATTTTCTTCTCAAAAATTAGGGAATATCCCTGAAACCATTCATTTTTCACTGAAAACAGTCAAAATATATTGGAGAAATAAAATACCTATTTATAATTTGTTTAAAACTATAATATAAATGAAAATATTCTGTTCACCAAAAGCTATTCAGTACTTTTATTGTTTTGGAATACTATGTTCATCCACTGACAATTGTTCTTTAGCAGCTAACTCCCTTGATCTCATGTATTTATTTATTTGTTTGTTTGTTTATGTATTAGCTTCTTACAAGTGCTTTTACATACCATGTCTTTCTTGTTCTACATTGCTATGCTTGCTTTATCCCGTTTATTTGAAGATGAGTAAACAGAATTGAGCCAGTCTCTGGGAGGGATGAGTAGAGAATAAAGAAGCTAAAATTAGTTAAGATTTAGATAAATGAGAAATTTTGAAGTATTAGGAAGAAAACAACATAGACTTTTAAATAAAGGAAATCCTGCATAATGGTGGGAAATCTTGCTTTATAGACATTAAATGAATTAAAAAGGACAACATGGTCTGATAGCAAGGAATGGTAATTTAAAACAACACAACAAATGAAGAATATAAAAATATCTGTTCACAAGACCTAGAGAATAGAGTGATGTTAAGAAAAATAAATATAAGTGGGAAGTAAATAATGAGTATACCTACCTGTAAAGTGATGTAATGCATTTTGGAAACTAAGAAGGGGAGAGTTGGGTGGTGAGGAATAAAAATTTACCTATTGGGTACAATGTACACTGTGTTGGTAATGGGTACTCTAAACTGACTTCATTATTATACAATTCATCCATGTAACAAAACACACTAGTATCCCCTTAATCTATTAAGAGAATAAAAAAGAGAAATAGAATTTTATATTGTGGCATATATTGTACCAGCCCAGTGCTGCGGGTGTCTGTTAGAGTTGATATTTTGAAATTAATGAGTTTGGTTGTAATAGGACAATGTGGGGAGTAAGACAGCTATTAAGAGGGAGTAAAAATATGGGTGTTGTATAAAATATCGGCACTATGCAAGCATTAGTGATATACCCTTTGTAGGTGACACCCAGGAGATAAGATACCTTTCCTGTGTTCCTTGTGGCAATTCTCATTAATTTATATTAACTAAGGTAAATCAGTAGGTATTTACTTTTATGCTACACTATTACCTTTAAACATTTCTTCAGTGTTAGGAAATGCATTATATATTACCTTGAAAATGGAAAAAAGTCAAGTAGCAAGGAGGTAGCAGGCAAGGGAATTGGTACCAAAATAAAACTGAGTGCTTATATAATATGAAGAGACCCATGTAATAAATTTATCCTAAGGCATAGTTCCAGCAAAAATCTTTCTCTACATTAACTACATACTTGCTGCTGTTGACCCATGAGGAAAATGTGACTATGAACTTTTTTTTTTGCAGTTTTTGGCCGGGGCCAGGTTTATACCTGCCACCTCCGGTATATGGAGTTGGCGCCCTGCTCCTTTGAACCACAGGCGCCGCCTGACTATGCACATTTCTATTTTTTCCTTGTTTGTCAGAAAACTCAGAGGTAAAGTCTGCATTCAACTGCAGTAATTTATATATGCAAGATGCCTAGAATCAATAGGATATTTATTCTTTTCTTTCCCCCTAGATCTTTTGAAATTTCAAAATTTATATTGTTGTTAATTATATTAATCCACCTCAAATTCTTTTTAACAATGAGAAAGTTATAAATCTTAAAATATATATATTTTTATACTTTGCATGTTTAAGTGGCCTACATGGTTATAGCTTTGCACATACATTTCTCAGGCTACCTACCTTTTGTGAAACATTTTCCCCTGTGCTTCAAGATGTCTCTTTGCTGTGTTTGTTGTGATTAATTTTCATTTGTTTAAATGTTTTGAATAGGAGGTGGAATAAGCATGTCTTACCTTGGATTCCACACCCTTTAATATATGGCTCTGTCTAGAACTGTAATTAGTTATACCTGAGCAGTTTGCTCTGCCCTCCAAAGCCGTCATGATATTTAAAAAACTGTGTACAGTTTTATATACTATGGTGTACAGTTTTGTCAGCAGGTATTTGTATATGAATGTTCTTTTGTACCAACAAATATCAAGCATCTACTGAGTGCTGGGCACTCTTTGTTTTGGGTGAAAAAGCTAAATGAGGTCTTTGCTCAGTGGACCTATATCCTTACATATGTGTGTGGTGGCAAGGTCTGAAGATTCATTTAAAAAAATGAAATGAATTTAGATAATGCAATGATTGTAAGATAATAAAACATGACAGAGTGAGTGGGAGTAGGTGAAGTGTAGTATGATAGGATTCACTAAGGAGAGGACATTTGATTACGGAGACCTGAAGGATTAAATACAATAAACAGACATTTGAGGCAATAATTTAAGAGTGTAGGAGCTTGTTAAAGGTTTTAATTCTCAAAATCATAATTTTTATAAAAAGTACTCATGTATGAAGATTCATCTATTTATAATTTGAAATAAATTTTCTAATATTTTATTTTACTAAAAATGATAACATGGATATATGGCTATTGTACTTTAAAAATCAGAGTAATTTTTTGTCTTGACTTATGCAATAAGGAAAATAATTGTGTTTATAGTCATGTAACAGATGCATAGAAATGTTTCCATTATATACTTTGTTAGTAAATATAGTTCTGAAGAATAAATGATACCACAATACAATTAGCATGTAACTGATTTTCCCCCTCCTTTTAAAGAAACTGATCACTCATGAAAAGTTTGAAAGTGCATGTGAAGAACTAAATAATGCATTACTTCGGGAACAGCAGGCACAAATGCTGTTGAATGAACAAGCACAACAACTGCAGGAGTTGAATTATAGACTTGAATTGCACTCTAGTGAGGAAGCTGATAAAAACCAAACTCTTGGAGAAGCTGTTAAGGTAAGACAACCTCTCTTTCAGACTGGCTTATTTCCTCTTTGTGTGACTCTTAAAGGGAAATTATGCATATCTTCTGAATAGGGAATAGATCCCAAGATGTGAAATTTTACTCTTTAACAATTTATAAGAGTAGCATAAAATATGGTTCTAAGACCTTATTACAAGCCCGCATTCCCGTATTGGAAATGTAAAAGTAGGATTTACTTGCTGGTTGAAAACCAAGTGGGAGTCTTTTAAAGTGATGATTTTCTTTTATCTTCCTTCCTTCTTTCTGTTTATTTTTGTTTGTTTTTAGAGACAAAGAGTCTCGTTTCCCAGGCTGGAGTGCAGTGGCATGATCATAACTCACTGCAACCTGGGACCTCTGGGTTGAAGTGATCCTCCTGCCTCAGCCTCACAGGTGGCTGAGACTATAGTTGTTCACCACCATGCCCTACTAATTTTTTTTTTTTTAAATAGAGATAGGATCTCACTGTCACCCAGGCAGGCCTTGAACTCTGAGCCTCAAGTGATCCTCCTACCCCCGCCTCCTATAGTACTGGTATTACAGGTGTGAGCTCCTATACCTGAAATATATCGTCCTTGTTTCTTCTTTTTAGTTCTTTTCCTTTTTCTTGTTTTTTTTTTTTCTTTCTTTCTTTGACTCTTTAGACTTGGGAAACTTCATGTATATTTTGGAAGTTTTGGGTCTGGGTTTCTGTGATTCTTACTTAAATGTATATTTGGATTGGAGGTAGGTTTTATTTACAAAGATTTATTCTCCCTATTTTATGTTTATGGCTAAAATACTTGGAAAGGAAAAGAAAAGTTGTAATCGAAAAGTTGTCAGTTAGAAAATTTTACTAATGGATTTAGGACTATGGTATTTTATAGAAATGTTGGTTGCAAAATATAATAGAATTCTAGTTTTTAATTATAATATTTGTAGATTTTTCATTAGTGAGATTATCCAATTGGTGTATCATGTATAACTTACAAAAATAATACAGATTTATTTTAATATATAAATACTTTTACTACTACTACTAATATAGCCAAAATTTATTGTGTTTTCCAGGCACTATGCTATATACTGTATGAACAGTTACTTCATATAATCCTCACACAAACTCAGTGGGATTATTCATGTTTTGTAGATGAGAAAACTGAGGTAGAGGTTGTATAACTTGTACTACCATTAGTAAATGATAGATTTAGGGAGTCAGATTTCACATCTGCTTTCCTATCTACTTGTTATATACACTGTTGTTATTGATTGACAGCATATATGTGCAGGCTCTGTGTTACTGCTTTTGCATGATTTATTTTATTTTATTCTCAACTCTATGAGATAGGTACTATTGTTATTATTTCCATTGTTTTTTGAGGAAATTGAGAGAGTTCATTTAACTTTCCCAGGGTCTCCTGGCCTATAGATGGTGAAACTGGGATTTAATTTTTAGAAAAATAAGAAAATATTGAAATCTAAAAGAAGAAAACAAATGAATTTAAAAAGGAAAATATAGATATCCTTAACAAAGAAGAAAAAACTTCAGGATATTCTTTTTGCAGATATGTGTATTTAATTAAACCATTTGAAATTGCTACTTTCATAAGAGAAAAACAGACAAATGCCAGCAATTTCAAATGAACCTAATATATATATAATTATCTAAGTGAGAATATGCTTAGATATTGTTTCATAAATTATTTGTATTACTTAGTAATAGACTATGAACGTTCTATAATATCAATCTTTTTTCTTTCCTTACTTTTAAAAATATAATTAATAAATATTCATTGTGGAAAGATAAGAAAATATAAATAAAAAAGAAAATTAAAATAATTCCATGTTATATAACCAGACATATTTACCATTAAACATTTGACATTTATTATTCCAGAGTTTATATTTTATAAATACAGAATATAACCAAATATAGGATAACAAAATATAATTATACTATTATACTGTTTTAAAATAATATATATTCTTTACTTTCTTTAAACATCATGTCAACGATTTATTTCTATGTTAATAAATGTAGTATCTTTATTTAATAGTTGATTGAATTCTTCTGAATGTATACTTTTTCTTTTTAATGGACAAGTAAAAATGTATATTTATAAATATGTGTTTTGATACATGTATACATTGTAGAATGATCAAATCAGGATAATTAACATTCGTTATTTCCACATATCATTTCTTTATGGTGAAAATATCTCATAGCTAGTTTTTTTTAAAGCCATTTTGAAATATACAATAAATTATTATTAACTGTAGTTACTTTGCTGTAACTACATTTTTTCCCCCCTACCCACAGCCTCTGGTAACTAACTGAATGTACCGTGTTAATATATTAACATAATTTAACATTGTAGATTTAGATTCATTCTAGTTTTTTTGTTCACCTCCTCTTCTTCCTTCTGCTACTGTTTTTTATTCTCTTGCTATTAGATGTATTTCTAAAATGAACAATGCTGTAACTAAATATTTATGTCCAAAGCCATGTATTTTTTGAAGTGTACGTATTATCAGTTGGCCTGTCACAATTACATTCTTTCCTAACATGTATGAAAATTGGATTTTTAGTTCAATTGGCTATTACTATTTAAATTTTTTTACCAATTTGATAGATAGTTAATTGTTACTTTAATTTTTATTTCTTTATTAGTCAAATTGAACATTTTTGTAAGTATATTGGTCATTAGATATTTTTTATATTCTGTTAAAGGGAAATTAACTGTGCTCTGAAAATGTATCTAATTGTGTCATATGGGAATCTTTTTTTTTTCTGTAATAGTTTGTAGTTTTTATTTAGGTAAAATATCCTGCAGCAGATAAAAAGCAGTTTACGTTAATTTCTTTATAGTGCCAGTAGCTTAAATATTGTTGTCAGAAGCTGAAAATTATTTAATTACTATCTCTTAATTAGAACTAGCAGGTGGTAATGTGAAAATGCTCTCTTGTGGGAGACAACATGGTTCAGTGGAAAAAGCACTGGCCTTAGAACAAATATCCCCAAATTCAAATTCCATTTGTTACTTGGGCAACTTATTTGATCTTTCTGAGCCTGTTTCCTCTTTTACAAAAGAGGGATAATGATACCTAATATACAGGATTTTTATGAAAATGAATTTGAAATGCAAGTAAATGCTTGATTAATTTTTAACATTTTGGGATTTTTTATTTTTAATCATTTCTTTATATGTCATAGTTTTTATACATCATACTCTTGACTAGATGCTCAGAATGACCTTCCATTATGACATAGCTAAATTTTGGATAAGACACTTCCTATAATAACAGAAGTGGATTAAAGAGTAAAGATAAATTTCAAGGACAAAAATATAATAAACAAAATAAACAACCCCCCGTATGTGGAAATCAAAGTTAGTGCTGCGAACAGATGCTGGGTTGGCCCCAGAGGCAAGTGTAGGTTGAGCATCCCTAATCTGAAATTAGAAATCTGAATTGCTCCAAAATTCAAAACTTTTTGAGCACTGATGTGATGCTAAAAGAAAATGCTTATAGGAGCATTCCAGATTTCAGATTTTTGAATTTCAGGTGCTCCACTGGTAGGTATATATGTATGCAAATATTCCAAAATCCAAAAAAATCCAAAATATGAAGTGCTTCTGGTCCTACGCTTTTTGGATAAGAGATTTTCAACCTGTACCAGCATTAATACTGGGAATAGGAGACTAAGCTGTGGGCTTCACTGGAAAATAGAACTTAAAGCTCTAGTATTAAGGAATTGCTTAATAACCTGAAAAGAATAATTCCAGGTCAGTAGGGTTTCACTGCGCTGGGCAAAGTCTAATGAAAAATTCTCTCTGGAAGAAAGACTGCCTAATTTAGTTCCTTCTGAAGCTACTGAGGAGTAGTATCAACTCAGTAACTGACACATGAATACACAGATAGTCAGATACTTTAATTTTATCTGTGGCCACATTGCTAAAACTCTGTTGTCAGTTTTAATACTGTGTCTGTACTTTCTAGGGTTTTCTGCATAGGCAATCATATTCTTTGTTCTATAGTGACAGTTTTTTTTTTCAAACTTTCAAACCTTATACCTTAGTGTGCTTTTTTCCCCCTTGTCTTATTCACTGGCGTAGATATGGTATCGATTGGAGTAGAGATGGTAGGGATCCTTATCTTGTTTCTAATCTTAAAGAGAATCTGTCTCAGATTTTTCTATTGGAAAGGAAGTTTGTTACAGGTTTTTAGTTGATAGTCCATGTTGGGCTAAAGGACTATCAACTAAAAAAGATAACCTAGTTATCTTCCTAGGTTGTGCATAATTAAAAAAAATCACAGGCCAGGGTTAATGGCTCATGTCTATAAGTAATCCTAACACTTTGGGAGGCTGAAGTAGAAGGATTTCTTGAGGTTAGAAGTTTGATATCAGCCTGGGCAGCATAGTGAGACCTTGTCTCTACCAAAAAAAAAGAAAGAAAAAGTCCTCCCAAAACCATAAATAGAAAATCAATTAGACTATTTAGACAAGTTGTTTTTTGATTCCAGGCTATATACTGCATCATTTGGGAGCTTTTAAAATGCTGACTCTGGAGGTTTTAAGATGGCAGATGTGAAGCATTTCATGCCTGCCTCCTGCACTTAGAAGAACTAAAGTAGTGTATAGACATTCACACTTCAAATACATTATCCAAGAGAAAATATTGGAATTCAACAGAGAAGTGACAGGAAACATTAAATATGGGGAAGGAGAAGGAAGATAGGCCGCCTCCCTGGCCGGGTTCAGCCAGGAGCCAGGAGTGATTTCCCAGTGTGGGGTAAGGGTGAGCCAGACTTCCCAGTTGCCCTTTTCCCCACCATGGAATTGTGTACTATTAGCCACGAGAGAACCCCTTGATTCTTCCAACCCCTTGTAACTAACATAGGAAGCTTCTGGGAGACTGTGAAATACAACTGCTATAGGGAGGGAGTTTGTGTTGGGTCCCATACATTTTCTGAGAAGCAGCTATAAAAAGGGGCCATTTTCAAACCTAGCCTTTGGAAAACAGCACCCTATCCTGGGTCCCAGTAGCAGTGGGATTGAGGTGTTAAGAAAACTTCGGCTCATCTGCTAAGAAAAATCTTGGGAGTACTCCTTCAGCCAAGGCTAAGAAGTGAACAAGGTGTGAGCTGAGGTGGCTACTGCCAGGGAGTGAGCATTCTTGGGATCTGAGACTGGGACATGAACAGGCAATGCGTTGTGGCCTGGCTGT
Source organism: Arctocebus calabarensis (assembly GCA_963573935.1). Lineage (NCBI taxonomy): Eukaryota > Metazoa > Chordata > Mammalia > Primates > Lorisidae > Arctocebus > Arctocebus calabarensis. Next base: position 29,909 of record CAUYON010002773.1, on the reverse strand, counting down.
GTTTGTGAGCCGGGTGGGGGCTCCTGCAGCCAGGGTAGGGGTGCAAGCTTAGGCATAGGCTACTGCCACTAGAGTGGGAAGTTGAGCTTCCCAGAACTACAGCATAAAAGGGATGCATGTTCCCATGCTGATTAATGCTATGGCCACCAAGAATAACCACCACCTTCTCTAATTGTGGGTTCTCAGAATGGCTTCTATGTCCACTGACTTGAGCACTCCCCTGGGGCTTAGGGATCATCCAACCCTTGCCTGCTGTCACCACTGGGGACCTGATCCAGGCCTGCCTAGTCTTGCTCCAAAGTAGATGACATAGCTTGGGGTCCTAAAGGTTGCCTAAACTAATCCTCTAGTGCGGGCACCTGAGTATTCCTCTTGGGAATCTGAGGCTGGGCTTATCAGTCTTCTAGCTGTTACCACTCCAGGTGGCCCCTTCCTATAAGTGCCACCCATGGCACCTGGAGACTGGCTTACCTAGTCCATTGCAGCCACTGCTAACATCCGTGTACACCACTTAGGTCTTGGAGAATTGTTCACCACTGGGGATACCATTGTCCACATCACACTAACTGCCTAGAGGTCTGAGAAGCCACCCACCCACCTAGTCTACTACCATCTTCAGTGGCATTTGAGCAAGCCACCTGGAGTCCCAAGAATTGGCCAGGTAATAACCACCAATGCAGGTATTAGGATATATCACTTTGGGACATACAATAGGCGTGCTTAGCCCACTACTAATACTACTGAGGCTTGAAGACTGACCTGGGTGGGATCTTAGCCTCCAGCACAGCTTCACTACATCCTCTATTAATAACTGCCCTAATTGACCAAGACGATCACAGTTGCCACTTACACTGTTTACAGCCAAAGAAATCATAGAGCCATTACTGCATGCACCCTGCATCAAAACCAAAGTACTCTACCCATCCATCACCATAGATACATCTTTAGGAAAAAGTCTTCTGCTACACAAGTAAAATCAAAAATAGGAAGAAATAACTGTTATACTAAATGTGCAGATGTTAATGTAAAGACTCAGGAAATGTAAGGACATATGAAAAATCAAGAAAACATACCTCCAAAGGAACACAATAATTCTCCAAAAATAGATTGTAATTAAAGAATAATTTTTAAAGACGCTCAGTGAGATACATGAAAATTCTGAAAACAGTACAAAGAAATCAGAAAAACAATCAGATATAAATGAGAAATTTATCAAAGAGATAAATATTTTAAGAAGAACCAAATTGAAATTTTGAAATGGAAGAATTCATTGAAGGAAATATACATTTGAAAGTTTCAACAATAGGCTAGATCAAGCCCAAGAAAGGCTCTAAAACTTCAAGACAGATCTTTTCAAATAATCCAGTCAGAAAAAAATATGGAAACACGAATAAAAATGAATGAGTAAAGCCTTCATTGTATTTGAAACAACACAAGTGACTGAATTTACAAATTATCATTGTACCTAATGGTAAAGAAATAAAGAATTAGAAAACCTATTTAATGAAGAAATAGATGAAAACCTCCCAAGTCTAGCAAGAGATTTAGACCTTCTGATTTAGATACACAAGGCTTAATGATTCCTAGAGAGATAACAATGCAAAAAAGGCTACTCCATGGCACATTATAGCCACACAGTCTAACGTCAAAGAGTGAATCCTAAAAACAGGGAATTTCACTACAAGGGAAAGCCTACCAAACAGCAGATTACTCAGCCATAAGAGAATGGGATGATATAGTCAAAGTTCTGAAAGAATAAAAAATGATCTTTCAAGCCAAGAATACTATATCCAGTAAAATTATACTTAATAAAATAAAAGAGAAATAAAGTCATTTTCAGAAAATCAAATTCTGAGTGTATTCATTATCACTAGACTGGTCCAACAAAAAATGCTTAAGGGAGTCCTAAACCTGGAAGTGGAAGGATGCCATTTACCATCACAAAAAGACATGCAAGTAAAAAAACTCACTGGTAAAGAAATCACACAAAGGAGGAGGAGAAAGGACTCAAATCGTACTATTGTAGAAATCCACTATACTATGCTGACAAATGTAAGAGAAAAAGAAAAGAACAAAACATATATGCAATAACCAGAAATCAAAAATATGATAGGAATAAAATTTTGCATATCAATAATAGCCATCATAAATGGATTAAATTCTCTCAAAAATATAGACTGGCTGAATGGATAAAAGAATATTATCCAATTATATACTGCTTATAAGAAACTCATTTTACCTGCTCAAAACATACGTATCTTGAAAACAAAAGGATGAACAAAGATGTTCTACATGAAGGAATACCAGAAATGAAGTAGGAATAGCTATACTTAGATAAAACAAACTTTTAAGTCAAGAGAGTACAGAAAGACGAAGAAGGTCATAAAATGATAAAGGAACCAATCCAGGAAGAGGGCATATTGATAACATACTAAATGTGTATGCATACAACTTCATAAACCAACTTCATAGTCAGATCTAAAGAGAGAGACTCTAATACAGTAATAATGAGGGACATCAGTACCTTACCCTCAAGATTGCAGATATCTACAAAGATCTACAAAATATTGGATTTAAATAGAGCTTTAGACTAAATAGATGTAACAGACATTTAAAGAACATCGTATTCAACAACTGCAGAGTATACAATCTTCTCATCAGTGCATAGAACATTCTCTAGGACAGAACATATGTTAGGCCACAAAACAAGTCCCAACAAATTTTAAAATGTCAAAATCATATCAAATATCTTCTCAGACCACGGCGGAGTAAAACCAGAAATCAATACCACGGTGAATTCTGGAAACTACACAAAAATATGGAAATTAAACAACCACTGGGTCAATGATGATATTAAGATGAAAATTTTAAAAAGTTCTTGAAACAAATTAAAATAGAAATATAGCATACCAAAACCTGTGGGATATATAAAAGCACTGCTAAGAGGGAAGTTTATAGCAATAAATGCCTACCTCAAAAAGCAGAAAGATTATAAAGTTACAATCTAATTATGTACTTCAGGAAACTAGAAAAGCAAGAACAAACCAAACCTAAAATAAGCAGAAGAAAGGAAATACTAAGGATCAGAGCAGTACTAAATGAAATAGACTAAACAAACAATACAAAGCACCAACAAAATGAAAAGTTGGTTCTTCCAAAGGTAAACGAAATTGATAAGCCGGTATTCAAACTAACCAAGAAAGGAAGTGAGGAGCCTTAAACACAATCGGAAATTAAAAAGGAGACATTACAACTCAGACTTACAGAAATACGCCAGAGAATATTATGAACAACTATATGTTGATACAATGGAAAACCAGGAGAAATGGATAAAGTCCTGGAAACCTACAAACCATCAAGACTGAATCAAGAAGAAATAAAAGCCTCAACAGCTAATAATAGTGGTGAGATTGAACCTGTAATAAAAAGTCTCCCAACAAAGAAAAGCCTAGGAGCAAATGGATACAGGTATAGCTGAATAGCTGAATGCTACCAAAACATACAAAGAAATGCTAATACAAATCTTCCTGGAACTATTCCAAAAAAAATTAAAGAGGAGAGAATTCTTCCTAATTTATTATATAAAGTCATTATCACCCTGATGCCAAAACCAGTCAAGAGTACAATAGCTCCCCCCCCCCCAAAAAGCCACAGGCCAATATTTTTGATCACAGGTATAAGATACCTCAGTAAAATACTAGCATATAGAAACTAGCAGCACAAAAATATACAATATGATTAGATGGGATTTATACCAGAGATCAAAGGATGGTTCAAGATACACAGATCAATAAACAAGAGACATCACATCAACAGAATGAAGGACAAAAACTATATGATTATCTTAATAGATTCAGAAAAGGCATTTAATAATATTCAATATCTCTTCATCATAAAAACTCAAACTATCCATAGAAGGAACATACCTCAAAATAATAAAGGTTATATTCAACAAAGCCACAGCTAAAATCATAATGAATGAGGAAAAGGTAAAAGCCTTTCCTTTATGAACTGGTGCAAAGAAAATTTCCTTCTTTCATTTCATGACTCCTATTTGCCTAGTACTAGAAGACCTAGCCAGAGCAATCAGGCAAGAGAAAGAAATAAAAGGTATCTAAATTGGAAAAGAGGAAGTCAAATCGTCCCTTTTTGCTGATGATGTAATCTTATATCTAGAAAAAAAAACTAAAGAGTCTACCAAAAAACTATTGAGTTTGATAAATGAATTCAGTAAAGTTGCAGAATAAAAAAACATTAGCTTTTCTATACACTAATAAGAATCTAGCCAAGAAAGACAATGGGAAGGCAATTCCACTTATAATAGCTACCTTATATATATATGTATATATGTATGTACATATATATGTGTATATATATATGTGTGTACATGAATATCTAAGAATAAATCTAACCAAGGAGGTGAAAAGTCTCTACAAGGAAAAACACTGAAGGCTGGGTGCTGTGGCTCATGCCTGTAATCCTAGCACACTGGGAAGCTGAGGCAGATGGATTGTTTGAGCTCACGAGTTCAAGACCAGCCTGAGCAAGAGTGAAACCCTATCTTTAAAAAATAGCTGGGTGTTGTGGTACATACCGGTGGTCCCAGCTACCTGGTGGGCTGAGGCAAGTGAATTATTTGAGCTCAGAGTTTGAGGTTGCTGGGAGCTGTGATACCATGGCACTCTACCCAGGGTGACATAGTGAAACTCTGTCTCAAAAAAACAAAAAACAAACACACACAAATAAAATACTGATGCAAGAAAGAAATTAAAGGACACAAACAAATGGAAAAACATCCATGTTCAGGGTTCGGAAAGTATAATATCATTAAAGTGACCATATTACCCAAATAAATCCACAAATTCAATGCAATCCCTATCAAAATCCCAACATCATTCTTCACATTTTTCTTCTGAAAACAGAAAAAAAAAATCCTAAATGTCATATAGAACCAAGCCTGAACAGCCAAAGCAATCCTGAGCAAAATCATAATAACAAGGCTTGGAGGAATAATATTACCTGATTTAAAGATATATTACAAGGATATAATAACCAAAACAGCATGGCATTGATATAAAAATAGACATATATACCAATGGAACAGAATAGAGAACCCAGAAATAAAGCCAGATATTTATAGCCAACTGATTGTTAAACAAAGGTAAGAACTTATACTGGGGAAGGAATGCCCTTTTCAATAAACAGTGCTGGGAAAAATAGTGACTTGCAGAAGAATGGCACTGGATCCTTATCTCTCACCATATACAAAAATGAACTCAAAATGGATTAAAGGTTTGTATATACAAATTACACTATAAAAATACTAGAAGAAACCCTAGGGAAAAATCTCTGAACATTAGTCTAAGCAAAGAATTTATGATTAGGATCTCAAAAGAAGAAAAATAGGTAAATTGAACTCTATTAAACTAAAAACTTAGCACAACAAAAAGAAATAATAGAGTCGTGAACAACCTGTAACATGGCAGAAAATATTTACAATTATTCATCTGACAAGGGACTAATCCAGAATCTATAATTTTATAGATTATATCTATAATCTTATAATTCAGAATCTATAAGGAATTCAAACAACAGCAAAAGACCAGCTAATCCTGTTAAAAAGTAGAAAGTGAATAGATATTTCTTTAAAGAAGACATACCAATGGCCAACAGGTATATGAAAAAATGTTCAACATCACTAATCATCAGAAAAATGCAAATCAAAAGTACAATGGGCTATCATCTTACCTTATTCAGACTGGCTATTATCTAAAAGACAAAAAGTGGCTTGGCGCCTGTGGCTTAGCGGGCTAAGGTGCCAGCCACGTACACCTGAGCTGGCGGGTTCGAATCCAGCCCAGCCCGCCAAACAACAATGACGGCTGCAACCAGAAAATGGCCAGGCGTTGTGGCGGGCGCCTGTGGTCCCAGCTACTTGGGAGGCAGAGGCAAGAGACTCGCTTGAGCCCAGGAATTGGAGGTTGCTGTGAGCTGTGATGCTACAGCACTCTATCCAGGGTGACAGCTTGAGGCTCTGTCTCAAAAATAAATAAATAAATAAAATGCAGAGGTTATCTCTCTATTATTCTGCCCTCCCTTTACCATATTTTCCCCCAATAAAATGTGGTAGAAGTGGTTTTGTGCCTGCTGTAACCTTGGTCTCAAGAATCCTAACATGCTTAAATTTTACCACTGCGTAACGAACACAGGCTGGACAGCTGGAGGATAAAAGAGAACATGAAACAAGGACAAACTATCACAGCTAAGGCCATAAACATCACTCGTCTTCTGGTATGCCAATCATCATCTGCAGAAATATGAATGGGTCCAGCTCAGACTCACTGAGAAGAACCATGACCTAAGTCTAACCCCAATTGTTGACCACAGAACTGGAAACTAAATAAATGATTGTTTGAGCCACTAAAAGAGAGAGAGAGGAGGAGGAGGAAGAAGATGAAAAAAAAAAAAAAAAGGAGGAGGAGGAGGAGGAAGAGAAAGGAAGAGATGCCCCACTCAAATCTTCCATCAGGACAAAACATGCTCAGCTGCAAAGAGTTAACTTAGAATCTCCAGCTGTTCAATGCCTTCAAGATCCACCTTCATCTTCTAGCTGAGGCCACACTCTTCCGAGGCAGCCCTCAGCCCAAAGGCTCAGCATGACCAGAGCACTAGGATCTGGTTATTTTTGCCCGGGTGGGGGGAGGACTCTTTTCATCAGTGATCTTTGCCCCAGAGCTTCCCACTGGCGTGGTGGAGACTTAGAGCTGTTTCATGGTCCACGGCTCTCCCTAGCCAGTGCTGCTTCATCTCCCTTTCATTTTTCACAGGCATTACCTGCGCAACATATCTCTTTCTCACTTAATTCTGTTTCAATTTCTGCTTGTCAGAGAGGGCTCGTCTGGCATAGGAACCAAATCTACTTTGTTGATACTTCTAACATTGAAAGTGGAGGAAAATAATCGAATTTAGAGGCCAATCATTTGAACCATGTCTTTGTTTCTCTCTCTTGTCTTTATTACATGTGAGGTCCCTCAGTACAGAAGATCCCCAACTTTTGATGATTCAACTTAATAATTTTTGACTTGACTTTGCCATGGTGTGAAAGTGATACACATTCAGTAGAAACCATGCTTCAAGTACCCATCCATACAAACCTTTCTATTTTTTACCTTCAGTACAGTATTTAGGAAATTACATGAAATATTCAACACTTGATTATAAAATAAGGTTTATGTTCAATGATTTTACCCAACTGTAGGCTCATGTAAGTGTTCTGAGCATGTTTAAGGTAGGCTAATAAGTGGAAAAAATGTGTTTTCCACTTATTATGTTTTCAGCTACAATGGATTTATCAGGAAATAACCCCATCATAAGTCAAGGAATTTCTGCATTAATATAAAATTTTATGTTTTCAAAAGCCTCCTCCACGAAAGTGAGTCTCAAGTTAATATCCTCCCCTTAAGAAATTCTGAAAACAATTAAAATGCAGTGAATTTAGCTATACAGAACTGCTTTTTCTTTATAGGTAAGCTCTTTTATTGTCCTATAATTTTTTTCTCACATGTTTCTAGAAGTACCCTGAATATTCTTTACTCTCTCCTTCACCTAGCAAACTTCTCACTTTTAATGCCAGGTTCAAATGTCAACTTATCTCCAAATCTTCCTGGAATTCCCAAGGCAGAGCTGTCCCACAGCATCACCACCACCACCATCATCATCACTATTAAGATCTGTTGAATATTATTCAATGCCAAATCTTGGCTTAAAGCTACACGTGATTTAGTTGATCCTTACAGCCCCACAATGCAGTAGGTAGTATTATTGCATTCATTTCACAGCTAAAGAATCAGAGGTACAGAAAGGTTAAAAGTCACATATCTAAAAAGAAACTGGTCTAGGGCTCAAACTCCAGAGCCCATCTCTTAAGGATTATGCTACAAAATGAGCTATGCCGGAAAACAGCAGGCCCTGTTGTTTTCTTTTCCTACATATCTCTTCTTAAGCAATAAGTGACTTGCAGTTACGTCTGGTTCATAATCAATAGGACTATGGCAGGAGAAAGGGTGAGAGGGAAAGACTCTGGTTTTACCATTGATAAAGTTCATCTTGCAGATTTCTCAGAGCCCTCTTGTCTTCTACTCCCTTTATAGTCTTTGGTCTGCAGTCTCCTCTCCTTTATACTCCTCAGTTCCTTGAAATTTAAAGTGGAAAACTGAAACAGTTATGGCTCCTGTGTTCAAGTTATTGATGTTATTAGGGTCTATATATTGGGGAGGGATGGTAAACCTCTGGTTTTTCTTTATTTAAAGCTTTGGTGTAGAAACAGTGCAATGGCTTCCTAGTTCTTATTGCTGGGTGGCGTCCATGTATGCATCCCCACATAGTGAGGAGGAAAGAGCATGGGTCTGAACTATGTTAAATTGGTAGCAATAGTGTAACTTCCATCCTGGTTTCCTCATATATGCAAGATGTGAGACCTTGGGCAAGACTCACAACCTCTATTATTTCTATTTTACCATTTATAAAAGAGGACTAACGATTTCTAACTCAGAAGATAGCTGTGAGAATTAAATGACACATAGATACTCAATAACAGTAGTTCCTTCCGCCAAGATCATTGTCAAATTTTGCACTTGACATTTGCAGTCAGCTCCATTACAAGTCTCTTGAACCATATTTGTATGAAATTAGCTGTTTCCTATTTTTTATAGAAAGGTTTGATTTTTCTTGACAAGCACACTGCATTTATGTGACTAATAAAAGATATATAATAAAAATACATGTTATAACCAACATTTTTTAGATGCTCACATAAAAATATTTGATAAAGAGGTTGATGTGTAAATTTGACTAAGAGAAACATATCTTATTGGTGAGGAGAAGAAATTTTGTTCTAATTCATGATATGATGAGAAGGGATGTTAGATTTCTAATAAGGCATAGAATGATAAAATGGCTGTTAATTGAATGTGACCCTGGGGTAATTTATGCCTACGAGGGACTAAAATATTAGGGAAAATGACTTTTTAAAAAGCTATTACATTTATTCACACACCCACTCATTCATCCATGTACTTCTTCATCTACCCACCCATTTGTTATTCACTCATCTTCCATCCACACATCCTACTTTCTACCCATTCATTAATTTATCACCCAGCTAGTCATCTATCCATCTGTCAATCCTTCTGTCCAGCCGTCCATACCACTGACCCACTCACGGTAGTAACACTGTACTGCATGTAACCATGTATAAAAGGTAGTCCTTATTATATGCAAACTTTATACTTAATAGGGGAGAAAAGAAAAGAAGACAATATGAGTTAAGTTCCCCTGAGAATTGTATAATAAGTCTACGGAGTTCTCTGGGCATGAGAAATCACATCGGACAGAAGAAAAAGACAAAATTCTTGAATAGAAGAAACAGAGTTTCTTCATTTAGTTATTGAAGATTCTTAAAGAATTTGTATAATACTTTTCTCAGCCCATTTGAGTTCTTATAAAATAAATACTTTAAACTGGGTAACTCTGTTAACAGAAAAGAATCCAAACTATGTAAAATAATTTAAAGAGGTTTATTCTGAGCCAATTTGTATGACCACAGTCCAAGGAACATAGTCTCAAGAGGTCTTCAGAAAGTGTGTGTGAATCAGCAAGATTATAGTTTTGGATTTATACATTCATAGAGACAGGAGTTATAGGGAAAATCATAAATCAATATGTGAAAGGTATACATTAGTTTGGTTCAAAAGGCAGGTCATCTTGAAGTGGAAACTTACAGGTTGTAGGTAGGTTCAAAGATTCTTTGATTTGTAATTGGTTAAAGAAATAAAGCTTTGTCTAAAGGTTTTAAATGTTTTAAGATAAAGTCTGGGCCAGGTATGGGGCTCATGCCTGTAATCCTAGTACTCTGGGAGGCCGAAGCAGGTGGCTTGCTTGAGCTTGGGAGTTTGAGACCAGCCTGAGCAAAGTGAGACCCCCTCTCTACTAAAAACAGAAAAATTAGCCAGGCATAGTCTGTAGTCCTGGCTACTTGGGAGGCTGAGCCCAAGAGTTTGAGGTTGCTGTGAGCTATGGCACCTTAGCATTCTATCCAGGGCAACTGAGTGAGACTATCTTAAAAGGAAGGAAGGAAAAGAGGAAGAGGAAGAAGAAGGAGAAGAGGAGGAGGAGGAGGAAGAGAGGAAGGAAGGAAGGAAGGAAGGAAAAACTGTTAATCAGTGATAAGGTACTTGCAGGTTATTTAACCTGGCCCTGCATGGCCTTAGGTCCTATTAACAATTTAGTATCTTATTGTCACAAAGAGTCTATTTTGTCAGTTTTATGATCTCTTTTAATATTAATGCTGGTAAGTTGTATCTAAACTCCAAAAGGGAGGTGTGTCTAACATCTCTTCCCTTCATGGCCGGAAATTCAGGTTCAAGGTTTTTCTGGGGTCCCCTGGCCAAAAGGAGGTCCATTCATTCAGCAGGGGGGTTAGGATTTTATATTTAATTTGCAGCTTGTAAGCAACATAAATTTATTTCTCATGGTTCTGGAGGCTAGAAAGTTTAAGAGCAAGGTGCCTATGGATTGAGTCCGATGAAGGCCCTTTTCCTGGTTCAGAGATGGCCACCTTCTCACTATAATCTTACATGGTAGGAGGGGTAAGCAAGGTCTCTGGAGTCTCCTTTATAAAAACATTAATCCCATTCATGAGGGCTCTGCCCTCATAACCTAATCACCTCCTCCAAAGCCCCATTTCCTCATACCATCGGGTTGGGGTTAAGATTGATTTCAACATGAATTCGGGGAGGGACAAATATTCAGACCATAGCATTCTGTTCCCAGCCCCTCAAAACTGACATCTTTCTGACATGCAAAAGTTCATCCGTCCTATTCCAAAAGCCCTCAAAGTCTTAATTCATTCCAGCTTCGACTCAAAAGTCTAAACCCAACATCTCATCTAAATATCATCTAAATGTGGATGAAAGTTAAAGTAAATGCCCCTTCAGCAATGAGCCTGTAAAACTGAACAAATTATATGCTCCCAAAATACCATGGAGGGAGAGGCACCAGACTGATGCTCCCGTTTCAGAAGAGAGAAATAGAAAAGAAGAAAGGAATAACAGGTCCTGAGCAAGTTCCAAACCTTACGGCTTGTGAATAATCTTTGCCTCAGTGCTCTGCCTTCCAGACCCACTGGGGTTAAGGTCTCGATACAGTGGAATAGAGAGCCTGCCTTTTGGACAGACTAGGATGGAGGTCCTCCCTCCGCAGCCTTGCTGGACAGCAGTTGGACCCCCAAGGCTCTGTCCCCATGGCTTTGCTGAGCACAGTGCTCTCTACACCATGGCCCACTCGAGCCATGTCCATACCTAGGACAGCCAACGATGACAGCAATGTAGTGCAGGGAGCAAAGCACAGGACGGGAGGGGGCAATGGGCAGTAGCAATTCCACCTTTGAAGTCATTCTGCCCTTCCCCAGGTGCTTGCACTCTGGACCTGTGAGGGGAGGCCCAGCCCTGATGATCTCCCAAATGTCTTCAGGGTTATTCTTCCATTATTTTGGACAATAGGTCCTGACTTCTGTTTAGATGGCTGACTAAACTCCCCACCGACTGGGTGAATAGTTCCTGGCTTCTTTTGAGATGGCTATCTATATGAATCTTGTCAAAGTTAGCATTTGTGTTTTCTCCTGCACAACCTTTCTCATTCCTTGCAATATACATAAGCTGGGAATTTCCCAAATTTTAAAGTTCGGCTTCCTTTTTGATTAACAACTCTGTCTTTAAGTTCTCTCTCTCTTCTCACATTTTACTATAACTGTTAAGAGAAATTAGACCACTCATTCAACACTTTGCTTAGAAATTGCCTCAGCCAAATATCCAATTTCATTGCTCACAATTTCTGCTTTTCACAAAACACAAAACATGAGCATCATTCAGGCAAGTTGTTTGCCATCTTACAACAAGTATCACCTTTTCTCCACTTTCCAATAACATGTTCCTCATTCCCATCTGAGACCATATCAAAATGGCCTTTACAGCCTGTATTTCTACTAACATCCTGTTTACGACCACTTAGGTATTCTCTAAGAAGATCGAGGCTCTCTCTACAGCTCTCTGCTTTTATCTGATCCATCAGCAAAATCACCTTTAAAAGTCCATTTATAGCAATGTAGGCCCTTTGTACCATGGTCCTCAAAACTCTGCTAGCCTCTACCCATTACCCACTTCCAAAAATGCTTCTACATTTTTATCCATTTCTTATAGCAGCACCTCACTTCTCTGTATCATGGCATGGTGGCCTTCTTGACCTTACCTGACCAGTTTAATTTCTCTAAAGCAGAGCCTGGGATGTGGATTTGACTGCAAATTATTTGGGAGATAATTCAGTAAGTTCTGGAAGATGAGTAGGGTAGTATGTCAGGGGAGGAAAGAAGCCAATAAAGGCTATATTATCAAGCAAGTTTCCATGTAGGTTACTGAAGATCAATTATACTGAAAGACTCTGGGAGTCAGTGTAGAACATTCACCTGAGAATCTATTCTACTTGAGAGGCAAGGACATTGGGGTATACCAAGTCTCATCTGACATTGGTTAGAACTGTGCCCAGGGAGATGTTAATTTCTTGGTTCTTTTGGACTGCCCTATGTATGGATAGAAAGGTTGTCAGGGGCCAGAGAAAATCCTCAGGAAAGAAAGTAAGATTTTGGCAGCTAGAAATCAAATCTGTCCACTAAAATGGTAAGGCCCAAGTAGATACGAGGAGATACAGATGCCAAATTCTTCACTAATAAAGTCTAGGAGGACAGCATTTATAAAAATGACTGGGGGGGGGGCAGCATTTTACTACAAGCATGAATCAGAATATGTGAGGCACATATAGTTTGAAAAAAATATTTAATATAAAATAATTTTATATTTATAAAATAAAAATACTTTTTGTTTTTATCTTTTTGGTTGGTGAGTAGAAAGAGAAGACAGTAATTTTCAAAAGAGACTGGCATTAAAGTATAGCACTGGGACAGATGAGTCCCAGAAGGATCACTTGAAATGCTCATGTTTGCTGTTGGTTTAAAATGTTTGAGAGGGGTTAAGCCAGATCCCTCACAGCAAAGAGGTACCTAAGGAGGAAAACACTGGCTAAAGCAAGGCTTCCATTTTGTCTTTCTAGCCAAAGGGAAGTAAGGTATAGATATTTCAACTAAAAAGCAAAGCTGGAATTGGGATCCCATTTCATCTACATCTTTAGAGCCATGTTGAAAGTGAATCTTAGCAAGGGAAAAAAATGGCCTTTAGCAGAAGCATTTAGCATAAGATTCAGTTTCTAAATACATTCTCAGCAAAATTAAATGGCTTTGCCATGTTCCACTTCAACTTAGTTATACCCCATGAAATGGAGAAGTTTCCTATAAATTGTATTTTAGAAACTATTAAAAAATCCTCAAGTAATAATTTCAAAGGAGGAAAATGTAAAAGAACTACAGAGCAAGCCACTAAAATCAGCTTTTCATTATTAATTTCCCTTTCCTAATGGAAATGACTGACTCACTTCTTTGCTGAATTCCATTTTGGGCAATCATTTTTTAAATGTTTATCTGAGAATTCATTCTTCCAACAAAATGTATCAGTAAGGTTTTAGTTTAGTCCTAAATGTTGATTCAAATATTGCCAGTGAATTTATATCTATAAACTGATTTACATAAACATCCTTAGCTGAATAAAGAGGAAATTTGCTCCAGCACCTGGGAAAGAGTAAAAACTGGTCTTTTGAGCTAGGTACAGTGGCTCATGCCTTCTAATCTCAGCCACTCAGAAGGCTGAGGTGGGAGAACCACTAGAGCTCAAGAGTTTAAGGCTAATGTGGGCTACGATCATGCCACCATACTCCAGCATGGGGAAGAGAACAAGAGCCTGTCCCTTAAAAAAAAAAAAAAAAAAAAACTTCGAACATGGTCCTTCAAATACAGATCTCTGGCCTGATGTCTGAGTTCTCTGGAGAGATGGGCTAATGAGAAAAACTGAGGAACCCATTTTCATGAGAAATTCTGGACATACAGTTACAAGCAGTACTTCAGCTCTGAGGACAGTGAATGACTTGAGAGCTCACAGTTCTGGAGCACCTGTAGGGATGAGCAGTACTAAGTAGCAGATACTCTTGAAGTATTCAAGGGAAGGAAGATAGGAAGGCTTCTCAGGAGCCACCAGAAAGAGATTTTGCAAAACCAATGAAATCTGGACTTTTCTTTTTAATGTGACCACATTAATATCCACAGCCTAGAGAAACTTGAATTGACAATAAACAAAAACAATATCAAGTTTAACATACATCAATATATAATATGCCTTTGTAGACAATTATAGAATTCTATGAATGGCCCTTAATTATTATGTGGATGGAAAATAGTAAATTAAGATAATATAAATGCAATTGTACAGTGTTGTGTCATTTTGATAAATTACATTTGCTGGAGAGATATTTTAAGTAATCTATTGTTTGCTTCACTGAATGCTTGCCTAGCTAATGGGAAAAGCTCTGCATTTGAGATAAAGAGCCCTGAATTCTGGTGTCATAACTGGGCCCTCATGTAGTTTTTTGACCTCAGACAAAATTTGAGGAGGACGGAGCAAGATAGCAGACTAGAGACATCTCCTTACCAACTACTCGTGGTGAGGAAGGGGAAAGTGGACTTCAGCTACCTCTGGCTGGGAGAATCTACCCAGAAATATCATCCCAGGGGTACAGTGAAGCAGTGGGAAACTTCAGAAGCCAATGAGAAGGTCTGGAAGGCGAGGAAAACCAACACAGAAGATAGGTGCGTAGTACTGGCAGAGGCTGGCCAGTGGGTCAGCTTGCTGGTGGTAGACTGGGAATGGGAAAGGGCTGTCCTGCAGTTTTTTGATTTTGGATTGAGCTCCTCACTGGGGTGGCAAGTAAACTCGAACAACTTCTGGAGGCTGGAGTTGAATACCAGGCAAGGTGGTTTTCCCATGGGTTTGGCTACTGGTGGGACACCACCATTGTGAGAAGGCTGGTCATGGGAGGAATAGTTTGTGGGGTCCACTCTGGCACACTTGCTGAGCTCAGGTGGCCATCCTTGGGGTGAGCTGAGCAGCCCCTGCATCCCCCTCAGAAGGGCTGCTATGTTGTCAGGGGTCACTGTTTGATGGTCCTTGGGAAGTCTGGCAAGAGCTTTGGGACCCCAGTCCCGCAGGGACTGAATGCTGATAAAGCAAACAGGCCTGGATTGAGGGCAAAGAATTTAGTAAGACAAGATCTGGTCTTTTTCACAACTAGAGTGGCTTCTGACCCCCATCAGACACAGTAAATCCAGTGTGTGTTCTCTGTCTCTTAACACTACAGCACCACCCGGTGTCCAGGCACTATATTGCTCTAATTTAAATTGCACACGAACTTTATGGACACCCTGTGTATACAAACACACAGACACATATACACTATATTGTTTTATATTTCTTGCATCTTTTTTCAACTTTTTTCTCAGTTTTTTCTTTTCTTTTTTTCTCTTTTGTTGTTGTTCATTTAGTTTTCTTTTTGTTTGGTTGTATTTTAAGTTTTCATTTTTACTTTTTTTCATTAGCAAGGGCTCTTTCATTTGTGTTATGGTTTCTCAGCCCCTTTTATTCTTTCTTTCTTTTTATTTCTCTCTTTTTAAAAATCTATTTTGGTAGAGATTTTCCCACTTTTCTCATCTTTCCCACATAAATTTCTCATACAACAGCTAAGATACCCCCCTTTTTTTCTTTATCTTATAAATTGTATTTGTAATTTCCCTTATCTATTTTTATAATTTTTTTCACCTTTTTTCCCTCTTCTCTGAGGACTTGGGGGTCATGGCATTGGTCTGGCTCAAGGAGACCACGAGCTCATGATCTAGAGTGTCCTTCTAGCTATAGCCTATGGAAAGAAGGAGTTGGTAGATCCCCACTGTGACATACTGTTGATTTCTTTCTATATTTGGCAGAGGTGCAGTCTTGTTTTGCCCAGGCTGGTAAGGAGCTCCTGACTTCAAGGGACTCACCCAGCCCAGCCCTCCGAAGTCTTAGAGCTGTGGGTGGGGTTGAAGCACCCTGTCAAACACCACTATTTCTCTTGTTGCCCTATTGCCCTCTTACTGTCCTTTTCGTCTCCTTTTCTTCAATTCTTTCTTTCCACGTACCTTCTTTTTTTCTTTTTATCTTTTTCTTTTCTTTCTCCCTTCTCATTCTTTATCTTTACTTTCCTTTGGCCTTATACCAAAAGGCCATTTCAACACATAAGTGCTGAGACAAGGTAATTTAAAGCTGAGGAGGTAATGAGAAGGAAAAAGTAGGGAAAGGATGAACCAACAGAAAAATTCTGGCAACATGAAAACCCAGAACAGAGCAAACCATTCCTCCCAAGGGATCATGAGATACCTACCACAGAAGTTTCCACCTATAAAGAAGTAATGGAAATGACAAAAAGGGACTTTAAAATATGGATAGCAGAAACAATAAAGAGAATTGATGAGAAAGTAGAAAAATTGAACCAAAAATGAATGAAAGGTATGAAGAACATAGAAAGGCTATGGCAGAGCATTAGGATTTAAAGGATCAATCAGGGAACTTAAAGATGCAGTAGAAAGTACCAATAACAGATTAGACCATGGAGAAGAAAGAATCTCAGAGTTAGACGATAAAGCTTTTGAGCTAACTCAGGCAATTAAAGAAGCAGAAAAGAGAGAAAACACAATATTTGCTTAGAGAATTATGGGACTTCATGAAGCATACAAACATATGAATTATAGGTATTCCTTAAAGGGGAGAAGACTGTCCCAAAGGAATGAAAGCCCTACTGGTGTATATCATAAATGAAAACTTCCCAAGTATCACTAAAGAGTCCAAAACTCTCCTTTTAGAGGGATATCAAACTCTGGGTCATCTCAAAACAAATAGAGCATCTCCAAGACACATATAATGAACCTGTTCAAAGTCAAGATGAAAGAGAAAATTCTGCAAGCAGCTAGGAGTAAGCACCAATTAACATACAGGGGCAGGTCCATCAGGGTGACAATGCACTTCTCAGCTGAAACTTTCCAAGCCAGAAGAGAATAGTCAGCTATCTTTATCCTTTTTAAACAAAACAATTTTCAACCCAGAATTCTATATCCTGCTAAGCTAAGCTTCAAAATCAATGGAGAAATCAAACCTTTTACTGATATGCAAGCTTTGAGGAAATTTGCCACAACAAGATTAGCTCTACAGGAAATACTTAGACCTATTCTCCACACTAAAAATCACAATAGACCACTAGCAAAGTAAACACCCAGAAACTAAAGGACAAAATCTAGCTTCTGCAATGGATATATAAAATATAGAATGGACCTTCACAAAAGTAAGCAATGGACCTTCACAAAATAAGATGAATAGAACTCCACCACACTTATCAATTCTCTCAATAAATGTTAATGGTTTGAATTCCCCACTGAAGAGGCACAGCCTGGCTGACTGGATAAAAAAGCACAAGCCATCAATATACTATCTCCAGGAAACACACCTAACCTTGAAAGACAAAAGAAGACTCAGGGTAAAACAATATTTTCAGGAAAATGGAAATCAGTAGAAGGAGGGGTTGCAATCCTATTTTCAGATACAAGTGGATTTAAAGCAACTAAAGTTGCTTTAAAAAAGACAAAGGTGTTCACTTCATACCTGTCAAGGAAATGATACATCAAGAGGACGTTTCAATTCTAAATATTTATGTACCCAACTTAAATGTTCCCAGATTATATGAAACAAACCTTGATTGGTCTGAGAAATATGATATCCTATAACACTACTATAGCTGGGGACTTTAACACCTCTGTGAACCCCTATATCAGGTTCTAAATTTAGACAGTTCTAGATTTAGACAGATTCTCTAAACAGAAACTAAACAAAGATGCAAAGGACTCAAATATGACCCTAAAACAAATGGACTTAATAGACATATATAGAACACACCATCCCAAAGTTAAGGAATGTATGTTCTTCTTGTCAACCCATGGAATATATTCAAAAATAGATTATACCCTAGGTCACAAATCAACCTCAACAAAATTTAAAGAATTGAAATTATATCTGTGTCTTCTCAGACCACAATGCAATAAAGGTGGAACTCAACTTAAACAACAATTTTCATCTCCACACAAAGGCATGAAAATTAAATAATCTTATGCTGAATGACAGTGGGTTAAGGAAGATATAAAGGAAGAAATTATTAAATTCCTCAAACATAACAACGAAGCTACAAGTTACCAAAACCTGTGGAATACTGCAAAAGCAGTCTTAAGAAGGAAATTTATCACATTAGATGCTTACATCCAAAAAACATAAAGAATACATCAACAACCTAATGAATCATTTTAAGGAAATGAGAAAGGAAGAGCAATTCAATCTCAAACTTAGCAGAAGAAAAGAAATAACCAAAATTAAATCAGAAATAGTTGAAATAAGGAATCATGCTACCAGACCTGAGACTGTACTATAAATTGATAGTGATTAAAACAGCAGGGTACTGGCACAAAAACAGAGAGGTAGATGTTTGGAACAGAATAGAGAAACAAGAGATGAACGCAACTACTTACTGGTATTTGATCTTCGACAAGCCAATTAACAACATTCAGTGGGGAGAAGGCTCCCCTTTTAACAAATGGTGCTGGGAGACCTGACTGGCGACCTGTAGAAGACTGAAATTGAACCCACACCACTGGCCTTTTGTACTGTCTGTGTAGTTTTGCTTTTTCCACAATGTCATAGAGTTGGAATCATGTGGTATATAAGCTTCTTCAGACTGGCATCTTTCACTTGGTAACATACATTTCCTCTCTGACTTCATATGGCTTGATTGCACATTTCTTTTTGGTACTAAATACTCTTCCAACGCCAGGATGTACGTAGTAGTACCACAGTATATTCATTCTCTCACAGAAGGACATCTTGGTTCCTTCCAAGTCTTGTCAATTATGAATAAAGCTGCTGTCCACATCTGTGTGCAAGTTTTTGTGTGGACATAAGTTTGCAACTTCTTTGGGTAAATACATACATGTTTATTAGACTATATGATAAGAGGATGTTTAGTTTTGTAATAACCCCCCAAACGATCTTGCAAAGTCTGTGTACCATTTTGAATTCTCACCAACAATGAATGAGACTTCCAGATTCTTTACATTTTTGCTAGAATTTATTGTTGACCATTCTAAAAAGTGTGTAGTGGTATATCGTAGTTGTTTTAATTTGCATTTTCTGGTGACACATGATGTGGGACATCTATTCCTATGCTTATGTGCCATCTGGTTAGGTGTCTGTTAAAATCTTTGGCCCATCTTAAAATCAGGTTGTATTCTTATTGTTGAGTTTTAAGAGTTCTTTGTGTGTTTTGGATAATTATTCTTTATCTGATATGTGTCTTTGGCAAATAATTTTCTTTCAGTTGGTGGTTTATCTTTTTATTTTCTTGACAGTGTCTTTCACAGAACATAAGATTTTAATTTTTTTTCAATTCTTTTTGTTCCTCAGTTGTGCCTTTGGTGTTACTTCTAAAAAGTCATCACCTCAACCTCATGTACATTTTCTAAAAGTCAAACTCAAGCTCATGTACATTTTCTCCTGTGTTATCTTGTGGGACTTTTATACTTTTGTATTTCACATTTAGGTCTATAATCCATCTTTAGTTAATTAATTTTTGTGGGGGGGTATAAAATTTGTATCCAGATTCATTTTTTCTGGTGTGTGGTTATTATAAAAGATCTTTTAAAAGATCTGTTTATTTACAAGGTGATCTTTTCTCTTTTATGCTGTCTTTTCTGTTTGGCAAAGATCAGTTGATTTTATTTGGATGGGTCTATTCTTAGGCTTTCTATTCTGTTCCACTGATATATTTGTCTATTCTTTTGCCAATACCACATAATTTTGATTATTGTAGCTTTATAGTATGTCTTTTAGTCAGGTAGTAGGAATCCTCTAACTTTGATCTTCTTCTTTAATCACATGTTGGCTATTTTGGGTCTTTGCTTCTCCCTATAAACTTTAGAATCAGTTTGTTGAATCCTTCAAATTAAATTGCTGGGATTTTGATTTGGATTGCATTGAATCCATAAATCTAGTTGGGAAGAACTGGCATCTTGACCTAATTGAGGCTCCCTAACATGAAATATCTCTTCATGTATCTAGTTCTTTGATTCTTTTCATCAGGCTTATAATTTTCCTTGTGCTGATCTCACTTTCTTTTTCTTCTTATATTCCCATTGGGTATAGTTGTCCCACAGGTCTTGGATATTCAGTTCTGTTTTTTAGGCATTTTTTCTCTTTCCTTTTCAGTGTTGGTGGTTTGTATTGAGATGTCCTCAAGTACATCCAGTCCAGCAAAAAACCCATTGAAAACATCCTCCATTTGTGTTACCATGTTTTTGATCTTTACCATTCTTCTCCCCCTCCTTTTTTTGTTCTTTCTTAGAATTTTTAGCCCTCTACTTAAATTGTCCATCTGTTTTTGCATGCTATCTACTTGATCCATCCCAGCCCTTAACATCTTAATCATAGTTGTTTTAAATGCCTCATCTAATAATTCCAACATCCTTGCCTAATCTGAGTCTGGTTATGTTGGCTTGCTCTGTCTCCTATTCTAAACTGTGCTTTTTATCTTTTGGTATTCCTTACAGTTGTTTTGTAATAGCTAGATATAAGATACTAGGTAAAAAGAACAGCTATAAGTAGAATGTTAGTGATGTGATGGCAAGGTGTACGGGGAGGAGAATTATTGTATGGTCCTATGATAAGGTCTCAGTCTTTTAGTGAACATGGACTTCTGCACTGTAAACTTCTCATCTGCTTCTCAACTCCCTTGCCATAGGTGGGAACACAAGGCTAGACTGGGCTGGAGCTCTGTATTTTCCTTCTTCCCTATGGAAGGCTGGAATGGGCTAGAGTTTGGTATTTCCCTTCTCCCAGGTCACATAGGCTTTGATAAAGCCCCAGCAGGTTAGATTATGGGTAACTAATTTCTCCTAATGTCAGACATTGTTAAGAACAACATTCTGGTATATTTCAAATTGGTTTCCTTTCCCCTTCCTCTGTTGGAAGCATGAGGGAATTTGTCCCCCAAATACAGTGGAGAACCTGATTGAGCTCCTGGGTGTAAAATTCACAAAAGTGTGATGACCCCTGATGACTGGATCCCATGGAGTTTCTACCCTTAAGACTTGTCCATGCTGAGTCTCCAGTGATATCAATCTCAGTTCAGATTTCTGTATCTGGGCACTGCTATCCAAGGATATTTGCACTAAGGATTTCTGCTCCAGCAAACTGCAATTCTCTGCATTGGGGTTTTGGTCTCTTCAGTTTCTGGGGGAGGGATTTGCCTTGTCACCCCACTTCCCTGACAGATCTAAGAATTGTTGTTGAATTTTCAGTGTGTTCAGCTCTTTGCTTAACAGGATGGAGTGGTGACTTCCAGCTTCTTTCATGCTGGAATGGAAATGGGAAATCTAATAATAGGTAATTGGTTTTCAGGGGAGCAGGTTGTAGAAGAAATCTGTGGGCAGACCTTGATGCTGAGTCCTTGGTTAAGGTGGTGTTATGAGCCAAAAGGATTGAAGATGAGGGAAAAATTTGAGGGAAAGACTTGAATTGGGAAGATGCACAGATGAGACTCACATTTCTCTTCCTTCCCACACTATCCAGATGCTCCTTTGGTATAGGCTAGGTGGGGCAGAAGGAACAGAAGAAATTAAAATTCTATTCCACATTTGAAGCAAAAACAGGAAAGGAATAAGTGGATTTGGAGACAGACATATCCAGGACCCACTCTTATGATCATGGGAGTCTTTCCACTGCTTGAGCCTCAGGGTCCTCATCTGTAAAACCTTTTAAAGGTTTTATTAAGTGAGATGATTTCCCAATTCAGTATCTAGCACAAAATAAATGATTAGTAAATGTTCATTTTGGCCTGGAGTGGGAATCAGTGGCTCCAGAGTTGGCGTTCTCTTTATGTCTCTTTGGCTCATCTCTCCTTGCTCCCCACAGGCAGGAGTGAGTAAGAAGTGTGACCCAGCAGCACTGTGACTCAGCAAGGTTGTGGGGCTGGCTTGAGGTTTCCTGTCCAATAAATGCCTGATTGAGAACTGGGTTTCAAGTCCAGGGCTCTGTTTATCTCAGAGTGTGCATGGAGGAGAAGGAGGGAGATGTAAGGGAGCACAGGGTATGCATCTCCACATCTCTTGGAGGAACCAAAGTGGCCGGCAGGAGTAGTGGGTCCCTTAACTAGGAATGGGTGAATGGGGTTCTCAATTTCTTTTTTGGATATTTCATTGTGCATAGAAACACTCTCATTTTTGTATGTTAATTGTGTATCCTGCAACTTCACTGAATTTATTAGTTCTAACATTTATTTATTAGTCTTTTGGTGGACTGTTAAGCACTTTCTAAGTATAAGATTATACTGTCTGGTGGTAAAGGTGGTGTGGTGGAGATGGGCTCAGCCAGGCCGTTGGCATAGCTACTGAGCCTCAAAGCCACATCCCTCTTTGCGGTACATTTCTGGGCACCATGAGCTCCTCTGTGTATGCAGATGAATGAAGTAGTGGCTGAATTAGCTAACGAACACCCTCAAGTTTCATTTGTGAAGTTGAAAGCTAAAGCCATTTGGGAATTATCTGAAATACATGAAATTGGTTCTGTTCTTACTTTTCTGTTTTTCAAGAATTCTCAGAAAATCGATCTATTACATGGTGTACATGTCCCAGAGTTGACAAAAAAATTTTAGCAATGTGCATCTAGCCCTTCCTTCCCACCCAGTTAGTAAGCATCTTAACCGTCACAACCTTCACCTCAAGAAATTAACTCAGGCTGCCCTCTGCATGCTATTCATGGAAGAAACTCCTCAAGAACATGGCATGGTGTCAGCAAGCAGATGGTGGAAATGCTTCACAAACATAATATTCAGTTTAGCAGTTTTGAAATAGTCTCAAAGAGATTGGACGCTGGCTCAAAACCTATTCCAACTGGCCTTCTTATCCTCTGTTCTATGTTTCTGGAGAGCTCATCATAGAACTTGATATATCTAAGTAAGAGTCTAGAAGCATCTGAAGAACGAGATACAATTTGCCCCAAAGCCCCCAATTAGAGAAAAGGCTGCAAGTGCTGACAAAAAAAGCATCTTGGATGCTCTTTATGAACGGAAACAAACAGGAAGGAAAATGTGGATTCAGCAAACAAATTTTGGGAACATTAAATACTACTGGTGTTAAGTATGAAACATTTGATATATTGGAGGATGAAGAAATTCAGCAACAATTACAAACTTGCTCAAATTGCTGACTCACTCCCACCTGTATGTGAAAGGGGACCTTGTTGGAAAATTGGATATTACTAAATAATTGAAAGAAAATGGTGAATTTCTACCTGTTCTGAGAGGAGAGAAAATTTAACTTGGTGCCCAACTATTGCAAGAAATAATCATAGTGGGAGCAATTCGTGACTTAGTCCTCAGAAAATGGACTAAGAATAGAAAAAGTGGTTTTTGTCCAGTTATGCTTTGTGTATTTCACAAGGTAGTGCTAAATAAATATATGTTATGTCTTTTTATACCAAAAATAAAATGCAATAAATATCTTCAAATTATTAGCAATAAAAAATAATGGGATTATATCATCTGGAAACAGATAATTTAACAACTTCTTTTTCTGATTACCGTAGATGCCTTTTATTTCTTTTTCTTGCCTTCTATGGCAAGGACTTCCATACTATGTTGAATGTAAGTGGTGAGAGTAGACATCCTTTTTTAGTCCCTGATCTTTTCACTAATGAGTATGATGTCAGCTGTGGGGATGTGATAGATGACCCTAATTGTGTTATGGTGCACTTGTTCTATACCTAATTTGTTAAGAGTTTTCATCATGAAAATTTATGGAATTTTGTGCTCTTTCTGCATCTATTCATATGATCTTACAGTTTTTACTCTTTATTCTGTTAGGTTCTTTTTTAAAAAAATAAAATGATATTCTAAAGTCTTTCCTTCTACATCCACTCACTGTCATCCATTTCCAGAGATCTTGAAGTTGATGGTTAACATTGCTATGCATAGTGTATATATTTCAATGTCCAGATATAATATAGTCTTGTATTGTGGGTATAAAATTATTAAAATTATGTAATACCTCATATATAGTTCAGGCTGCTATAACAACTTACCATAGACAGATGACTGATAAACAATGGGAATTTTCATTTCTCACAGTTCTGGAGACTGGGAGCCTGAGATCAGGTTGCCAGCACAGTCAGGTTTGGGGAATTGTTCTGTTCTGGGTCAAGACTGATGGCTTCTTGTTTTTTCCTATATGGCAGAAAGAGGGCAAGAGCTCTGTATAGTCTCTTTTATAGGGCACTAATCCCATGCATTTAGATTCTACCTTCATGACCTAATTAGTTCTCCAAAGCCCTGCCTCCTAATACTATAACCTTGGACTTTAGGATTTCAACATTTAAATTTTTTTTTTCTTTGGTAGAGACAGAGTCTCACTTTATCACCCTCGGTGGAGTGCTGTGGCATCACACAGCTCACAGCAACCTCCAACTCTGGGGCTTAGGCGATTCTCTTGCCTCAGCCTCTCTCAACATTTAAATTTTGGAGGGACACAAACATTCAGTCCAAAAAGCATACCCAGTTGTAATTTAAACTCTTTAAACATTATATTTTTAAGGCATACCTGTAATCATATGCACAGCTGTAGTTTAGATCACTTAATAGTTGGATAGTATTCTGTCTTATAACCATAACATGGTTGCTTTGTCCATTCCTCTGTCGGTGGACAATTTAAGTTGTTTCCACTTTTTGACAATATGAAAAGGCCCTCAGGAATGAAATTGTGGATTCTACCATTCTGCCTCAGCTTCACTATATACAGTCCAATTATTCTCCAAGCAGTGGTGGCAAATTTCTATTTTCTCATCATCTTGCCAAGGCTTGTTTTCCTAAATAATAACATGTCACTTCTGGTTTGCTTATTACAACTGCCATAATTAATCATGTCCTTACTTGGTCTCATAGCACCTATCACAATGTATCACAGGCATTTTGATACATCTGAGTCATACTTGTTTCACTGACAACCCCCCCACACACACTGGGCCATTCATCAATAACAGTTCCTGTCTGTCTAGCACTGGGTACAGTGAATGGTGACAGGCACATGATCTGTGCTCAGTATACACATGGTGACTTAAATATAAACAAAAAGAGGTCGAAGAGCAGAACGGTCAGGGAAGACTTAGAGAACAGAGGGGCAGGAGCAAAATGGCACACTAAATGCAGTCCGCACAATGCAGCTCTTATAGAGAGGCTTGGAAGTACCAAATAAATACCCACATTTTGATTGATTGTCTGAGTGAGCTCTGGGAGTCCAGAGAGGAGGCAGGAGTGAAGTGAAAGAGACAGAAGTGGTGTGAGCTACTCGGAAGGGCCAGAGGTAATTAGGGAAGGTGCCTACATGAAAGCAACACATTACCTGAGTCCAGATTATATTAGAAAGCTATGGGAACCAAGACAGCATGATACTGGTATAAAGATAGACATATAGGCCAATAGAACAGAATAGAGAACCCATAAATAAAATTAGCTAGCTATGACCAAGTGATTTTTGGCAGAGCAGACCAAAACATACACTGAGGAAAGTCTGACCTATTCAATAAATGGTGCTAGGGAAGCTAGATAACCACATGCAGAAGAATGAAAGTGGATCCCTATGTCTTACCATATGCAAAAAATAGCACAAGAGGAATTAAAAGACTTAAATGAAGACCTGAGACCATAAAAATTCTAGAAGAAAATGGAGGAAAAACTCTTCTAGACATTGGCCTAGGCAAAGAATTTATTAGTAAGACCCCTCAAAGCTACTATAGCAACAACAAACAAACAAAAAAGAGACTTAGTTAAACTGAAAAGTTTCTGTACGGCAAAGGAAATAATCAGCAGAGAAAAATACAGAATTGAAGAAAATGTTTGCAAAGTATACATCTGATACTACAGAATTGGAGAAAATGTTTGCAAAGTATACATCTGATAAAGGGCTAATTTCCAGAATCTACAAAGAACTCAAATAAATCAGCAAGAAAAAAAAGCAGGCAAAAAACATGAACAGACTCTTCTCAAAAGAAGGTAGGCAAATGGCCAAAAAGCATATTTAAAAGGCTCAAGATCACTAATTATCAGGGAAATGCAAATTAAAACCACAATAAGATACCACCTTCCCTGTCAGAGTGTCCATTACTGAAGTCTAAAAGTAATGGATGTTGGTATGGTTGCAACATGGGAATGCTTCTATACCACTGAAAATGTGCACTTGTGCAACCACTTTAGAAAGCAATAGAGAGATTCCACAAAAAACTAAAAGTAGACCTATCATTCAATCCTGCAATCCCACTACTGGATATCTACCCAAAGGAAAAGAAGGCATTTTGTAGGGAAGATATTTGTACCCAAATGTTTATCGCAGCACAATAGTCACAAAAGCAAAGATCTGGAATCAATGTAAGTGCCTATATACCGAGCAATGGATAAAGGAA
Source organism: Arctocebus calabarensis (assembly GCA_963573935.1). NCBI lineage: Eukaryota > Metazoa > Chordata > Mammalia > Primates > Lorisidae > Arctocebus > Arctocebus calabarensis. Next base: position 3,345 of record CAUYON010002773.1, on the reverse strand, counting down.
ATATGGTGTAAATTTACCATGGACTAATACTCAGCCATAAAAAAGAATGAAATAATGTCTTTTGTAGTGACTTGGTTGGAACTGGAGCCCATTTTCCTGAAGTATCTCAGGAGTGGAAAAACTGAAACCACATGGTCTCACTTGTAAATGGGAACTACATGAAAAAAAATATGGTCATAAAGAGCAGTAATGAATACTGGAAACCAAAAAGAAGGGAGGTTGGCTGGGGTTGGGGGGATGCGGGATAAAATAATCTACCTATTGTGTACAATGTACTCTATTCTGATGATGGATGTGCTGAAAGCTCTGACTTCAGCAGGATACAATTTATTCACTCAACAAAATCATTTGTACCCCCTAAATTTTTGGAAATAATAAACACCCAAAACTTAATAAATAGAGTAGAATAGAGATTAGTCAAAGACCAGGAGTCTTCAAATACTCCTCGACAGGGTGTCAACAAGTATGGCCACTCTGGAGAAATATTGAGCATTATCTACTAAAGCTGTGCATGCCCTGTGATCTTCTAATTCTACTCCCTACAGACATGAGTATATAGGATTGTTTATAGCAGCACTGTTTGTAAAAGCCCCAATCCAGAAAAAACTCATATGCTTGTCCATGGTAGAATTGTTACATAAAGAATGTGGTCTTTTCACACGTGGGAATACTAGACGGTGATAAGAATGAACAGTCTGTGGCTGCAAACAACAATCTGAAAGAATTTCACAATATGATGTTGAGTGAAAGACACCCAACCTCAAGGAGCATGTGCCATGTGGCTGCATTGACCTGGAGTTCAAACTCAGACAAAACTAATCTGGTATGTTTTTTCTGAGGGTTGGATAAGAGTGTTGGTATTGCCTTATTTATTTTGGATTGTGGTAATATCTACATATGAAAAGCTAGTGAATTTTGACAATCTAACTACGTAATATATAGAAATTTCTATCACCCTGGAGAGTTCCTTCATAAGCCTGGATGCTGGTTATGCTTTTCTGAATGTGTGTTATACTGCAATAAAATGTTCTAGGTGTGCTTTTGGAAAAGATTGGCCAAAAGGATGGCTGATTGGCTGCAAGATAGCCAACAGTGTGGCTGAGGCAGTGGGAGATGGTGGCTGAGATGGTACAGTGTAGAAATAGTGAAGAGTGGGACAGAAAGTGAGTCTGCCAGTTTCATGTCAGGCTTCATCTTTCTGCATTTGCCATCAGTGAATGATGTGAACCAGCCTTTGTCTTCCCAGCATTGGATCCCTGCTATCCTCCTTTTCTCCTTCTACAATATTCTGTAATAGAAGGAAGGAATGCATGAGAGGGGCTCAGAGGTGAGCTTTTTCCTGAAACATGGAGGTGGTGGCCTTGGCCTCCATTCCCTGGGATCTCCAGGTTAGAACCCTAAAATGTTCTTGACAGGGAGTTCTGTTCCCTACTATACAGAACACTTCACTTTCTTTTCACCAGAAGAATCCTGGCCTCTTGGCTGTGAGACTTCAGACCTTTAGAAATCCCTTTCTGGTTTTTGCTGAGCAGGCCTGAGAGGGATTGGAAGTTTGCTTAGGGAAAGCTGAATCAGTGTGTGAGTCTCTCATCTTTCCTTTGGAAAGACCTCCCTCTGCTTATGTTGACAACATGGGGAGTGAGTCACTTGGGAGGCCCCAAAGAGAATTTCATCCAATATGTTCCTGGTGTTTTTTCTTTTCATTTTGGGGGGAGGGGTTGTTTTCTCTGTTAAGTTCTTCAAAGGTGAAAACAAACAAACAAACAAAAGCAAAGCATACCAGGGGAGTGAAGGAGGGTGCAACTAGACAAAGTGAAACCACATGCCATAAAAATTTTAAATGTGCTTATTAAAATCTGCTAACATTCTCTTTCACTGAGGAATTAAAGGCCCACTTCATTTAGACTGTTCCATTCCATGGCGAATAAACCTAAGATTTAGCCATGACCTTTGTGAAAAATAAACTTAACTGCATAGAAAAAAAAATTACTTTTTCTTTTTTAAAAGTCAGCTTGAAATTTTTATATCCGTTGAGTCATATTCTTGAAGCAATTGGCTGATTAATTCAATAAATGTTACTTTCCCAATTCAAACATGACATTTTGAAAATCATCCGTGAATTACATGCCTCAAGAATGAAAGGCTTTTCTGTGCCATTGAGAAGGTTTTTTTCATTTTGAGGGCAATCATGAAAAAAATAGGGCCCCATTTATTGCTCCCAGAACAGATAGAAAATTAGCAAAGTCATAAAATTCTTAACCAGTTTTGCTATTGCAGCTGTGTGTCAGCCCAGTCCCCTGCCCATTTCTTTGATGCTTAAATGGTTAGAGATGATGTTATTTTTGCCATTACCAGTAAGGCACCAGTCTTTGCGTGTTGCCTTTCTAAATCTCTACACAGACATCTCACCAAAAAAAAAATTTTTTTTGTTTTCAATCTGTATCTAAACCTTGTTTTTGTTCCTTAAAATCTTACCTTCTGATCTTGGAAAATATCCTTCTAGTTTTATACAGTAAACCAATACTAAACCTCATAAAAGCAACTGGCTGCAAACTTTCTGCCTTAATTTACACTACTATACACAGGACCCGTACACATGGCTGTGTGTTCCTGTATATACCCATCAAGTAATTACTGAGGCAAGCCTTTAATTTGTCTGAAATTGTGCAGGCATAATGGTGATGACACGCACATTTTTCCATTGGAAATTGTACGTGGATGACAGAGAGAAAATTCCTCCCCAGTCCCCTCCCCACGCACACTTCATAGGAAGCTTTTTCGTAACCTTGTACTTCAGGGAAGTATTGATGCTCATGGAGATTTAGATCACTGTCAGTCAGTTGATTTGAATGGTGCTACTCAAAGCGTGGTCCTCAGAGCAGTACTGGCTGCAGTTGACAAGGTAATTAATTCTTTTCTTTCTTTTTTTTTTTAAATTAAATCATAGCTGTGTACATTAGTGCAATCAAGGGGTACAATGTGCTGGTTTCATATACAATCTGAAATGTTTTCATCAAACTGTTTAGCATACCCTTCATGGCATTTTCTTACTTATTGTATGAAGTTTTGCCTGTACCCTTCTAAGATGCACCATAGGTGTGGCCCCACCAATTACCCTGCCTCCACCCCAACCTATCCCTGCCCCTCCCTACCCTTGCCCCTTTCCCAAATTCTTGTGCTATAGTTGGGTTATAGCTTTAATACGAAAGCTATAAATTAGCTTCATAGTAGGGCTGAGTACATTGGATACTTTTTCTTTCATTCTTGAGATACTTTGCTAAGAAGAATATGTTATAGCTCCATCCATGTAAACACAAAAGAGGTAAAGTCTCCATCTTTCTTTAA
>CAUYON010002771.1:0-18968 GCA_963573935.1 Arctocebus calabarensis | reverse complement strand
CTACTCTGGAGGCTGAGGCAAAAGAATCACCTAAGCCCAAGAGCTGGAGGTGGCTGTGAGCTGTGACGCCATAGGGCTCATACTGAGGGTGACAAAGTGAGACTCTGTCTCTAAATATAAATAAATAAAAATAAAAAATATAAAAAAAAAAAGCAAAAAAAAAAAATAGGCATCAAAAACTGGTCTTTGAGTTATTTAACAATGCAAAATAAGTTTTAAGCACTGAAGCGACTTTTCTGCAAAATTCCTAGCCTGGAAGTAGTATATTTAGAATTCATCCATTTCTTCAGCACACGCTGATACGTGTCTGTCCTGTGAGCTGGGTTGGGCCATTGCAGGCCCCTCAGCTGCACCTGGTCAATTACACAAGCCCCTCAAGGGCCTTGACGTTGGCTGGGCAAGGCCAAAGTGGTCAGTCAATGAGATGTCCACAAACTCGATGAGAAAAGCGTTTCCAGGACACACACAGAGGAGTCCTGGTGCTGCACAGAAAGGGCACAAAGAAGGGAGCTGGCAATGGGCATAGCAGGAATGAAGGAGAACTGGTGGTGCTTCCCTGAATGTTAAAAGAGGAATGGATGCTTATCAGGCAGACAAATCCTCCTGACTCCAAAATCTATGCTTAGTTCCACATACAAAATTGACTGTCATTGAACAAAATACTAATTAAATGCTATTGTGAATCTCCAACCATTGAATCAATGACTGCTTTGCAAAAATTATAGTGTGTATTATTTTACACTGCATATTTCACAGCCAAGAATGAAAAAAATCTCAAGGACTCAGGGCTTAGAACTAAACAATATATTTAATGGCTCAACAGCTTTGGCTTTTTGGTAGATTTTAAAGACATGGCAAGGAGGGAACTAACCGAAAAAGACTAGGGATAAAAATCTCTGTAATTTACTTTAAATCAAGAGTTTTAGCAGCATTGATACTGGAATTTAAAATGTTTATATCGTTTTGCTTGCTTTAACTGTCTTTCAACTGACCTTTGTTGGAAGTCATCTTAATATGTTTTTATATAGGAAAGTGTGCTTTATAGTGAGACATTCACCTATGTCTTCTACATGAAATTATTTCTTACCTAACAGTTGTTTCCATTAAAATATACTAGAACTGTGGCAGACTGTACAGTCATTAAAAAGATCGAGATTAGTTCATTTTCTACTGACAAGGAAAGATTTATACATAGAGAAATTAGCAATGGTACAGAAGAGAAGTTAAAATAAAAATCATTTTTGAAAAAGAAAATTAAATGTGAAGATTGATATTTCATGCATATATGTGTATACATACGAAGAGAAAATAATTTGAAAAACACACCCCACAGTGTTTCTGGTGGGTGCCTGGGACCATGAGAGAGAATTAGTGATATGCTTATTAGCATACTTCTTACCTGTTTTTCTGAATTATCTGTTTCTCTTTTCATTGAGTGTGTAATCCTTTAAAATTGTGTGTATATTAGAGTAATGTTTATTAAAATAATGAATATGAGAGAATAATAAAAGTAATCCCTGGGAAAATATTAAAGCTATAACACTGATAAGACACAAAAACTTAAAGGTGAAATAAGTATTTAAACTTTTCAAGTGAATGGGAAAAAACTAATATAGACAGAAGTGTTGAAAGTCTGTATTTTCAGAAATAGTTTCCTTTTTCTTAAACTTTGTTATTATGTAGACAGACTGATTGATTTTGCTTTTCAAGTGAAAAGCTGAATCAGCTCTGTTTACCCTAAATGGGCACTTAAAATCTAGTGAGGAAATGAACACCGTCTCCTTTAGAACAGTGTATGAGCTCATTTTTAAAGAAACTCCTCCAAAGCTGTGGTTTGTTCTTATGCCTTATGGTGATTACAATAATAAGATATAAAGCAGCTTCGGTCCTAACTTCCAGTAAAATGCTCAAATGTTACCATTTTATAGTATACCTTAGATGATAAATAATTGTAGTCATCACTCCTATACTCATGAGTAGAAATCCCTTTGAAATCATTCTAGTCTAGTTCTCTCTTCCTAAAAGCTCCCCAATAGACGGCTGTCTTCCAGCATTAAATTCTTCATATTAAAATAAAACAAAACTCTAGCCTTTCCAGCAGTATTCCATTCCACTGTGTAACAGTAAGAATACTTAACTTTTAGGCTCTTTGAAATGTGAAAAAGTGTTTCGAACCCAAATTTGTATTATTTGTATTAGCAAACTTAGACTGAAACGGAAATAATTTGCAGTTATTATTAGGTTATACTTGCAAATCAGAAATGTTTGAAATATGCAAATTTTTGATCATCATTCCCCCCACTTATTAGCATGGTATTAGTTGGCACTTATTTGACCTAGGAAAATAGCAAATTAATTACATATTATTAAATCTTTCTGTAGTATTTATTCAGAGATTCAAGTGATACTGAGGATGACAAGTAATAAGGGTTGCCTGTACAAACCTTACAAGGAAAAGTACAGGCAAAGGTTTGTATAGGCAAACCTTAGTAAGTGCTTACTAGGTGTCAGGTACTGTTCGTTTACTTGTTTTAGCTCATTTCAACCACACAACTTTATATTTTGTTTTTTGAACTAGTGCCCTCCCCTGGAATGAAACATTTCTAGAAAGTGTTTCCACATCCTCCATCATTCATTTCCCCAACAGCTAACAACACAGGTCACCCTTGGTTGATGTCTTTGCCAAAGCTACTTGCATGTCTGTGAATCATTCAAACGTACTAGCAGCATGGAGGCCTGGAATTCTAGGGGAAGGTCATGTTACAAACATGTTCTGTAGAAGGCCTTCTGGGCAGAGCTCTCCCCCTTGATGATAGCTGTGGCCTCTCTGAGGGCTGCTGACCGATGCTCTGAGGACCTACTCCTAAACTCAGGGCTGGGCTTCTCATAGGGGCCCAAGAAGAGCTCTTTGGCATTCCATACTGTCTAGCCAAGGGGCCTGGGTAGTTGGTTGTCACTGGTACCTTCTGGGGCTCAGAGTGACCTGTACATTGCTCATTCTTTCCTGTAGAGCCAGCTTGCCCAGGTTTGGGGGCTCATGTCTTTTCCCAGGCTTTACTGGGAACACGTCATGGATATTTCCCTCCCCGTGTAATACACTTGATGAATAAACAGATACAATTTGACTTTTATTAGATTTTAAATAACGTTTCTTTACCTTGATAGAGAAATCTTCATGCATATCCTGCAAGGTAACCTAAGGGAATCAATCTAAAACATCGTGTGAAAATTAAAATAAAAATTTCTTACCATTTCTTCCTTTTTCTTTCTTTTTTTTTTTTTTCAAAGTGTCTCTCTTCCTCTTTCTTATTGGGGACACTCTTTTAGTGAGAACTGAAGACAATTTGGCATTGCCTAGCAAAATTTAAAATGCACATATGCTTTGAGCCAGTTTTGATGGATCCTACAAAAATCATCACCTAGGTATACAAGGATCCTAATTGTACAAGGGTTCTAGGGATACAGTGTAACCTAAATGCCCATCAGAAAAGGAATGCTTAATTAAGGGAGTGCATATACACAGGAATGCAGTGCAGGTGTGAGCCCGAATGACGAGACCCATGTGTTCTGGCAGGAGAGGCTGTCCGTGAAGTGCTGAGGAAGGAAAACCAGGTTGCAGAATGATAGTATGTGTGATGCAAGCACCATTTTTGTATTAAAAGTTGTATAGAGTAAGCTCTTAGAAAGAAGGTCTCCTAAATTGTTAGCAGTAGTTACTCTTGGGGGCGGGGGGTAGGAAAAGGAGAAGAAAACTTTACTTGTTACTATACATATATTGGTGTTTTCTGAGTTTTGTACAAGTGCATATTGCCTTCATATTTTCTTAGGAAAAGATTTGTGAACCATTTTAAATCCATGTTAAGAATTTCTAAAAGCAACTAGATAAGAGCGTCTCATAATACTTTATGTATGTATGTTTATGAACACATAAAGTATTGTATTTATATACAAATACTAAGGCGTACCCGACACATGGTACAGTGGACGTTAGCTACAAGTTGTAGTAGTTATAATTAGTAAACTGTGTACTATTTGGGGGGAAAGATGCATTCTATACATTCTATTCCATATGCCCTTAGATTCAAGGTGGTTTCACGTGAAGGTGCAGGTTAATTTTGGCTTAATTGAGGGGTATTAGTTGTTGCATTTTAATGCTTATGCATATGATACACAGTAGTAACTTCACACTAGAGATCATTGCAGATTCCCCAAGTGTAAAGTGATCCTTTCAGGTGTCTGTCCTGCTCTCAAGTTACAATTCTGCTGAGAGTTGCATGTTTTCTTTTTCCTCTTTTTCAAATTGACGTCTAAATTCCATGTTTCCTCTCATTTGTAAATAGTGCCAAAGTGCTATAGAGACTCAGGTACTCAGTGCTTGGCACACTCCCGTTCAGAGGGATCCTCTGCGCCGTGGAGGATGCAGTTCACAGTTGTGTTTCAAATCACAAGCCACCCCTTTGTGGGGTGGGTACACCCCATGAATTGCTCCTAAATAGCTAAGTCACAAATGAGACTTAGTTATTTGTGAGAAATGAATTATATCAGTGGTTATTTCCTTTAATTATATTTTGTGTGATAAAAATCTTTTTTTTTTTTTTTTGAGACAGTCTCACTAAGTCTCCCTCGGTAGAGTGCTGTGGCGTCACAGCTCACAGCAACTTCAAACTCTTGGGCTTAAGCGATTCTCTTGCCTCAGCCTCCTAAGTACCTGGGACTATAGGTGCCCACTACAACGCTGGCTATTTTATTATTGTGGTTGTCATTGTTGTTTAGCTGGCCCGGGCCGGGTTTGAACTCGCCAGCCTGGGTGTATGTGGCCAGTACCCTAACCACTGTGCATGGGTGCCAAGCCTATGTAATATCTTTTCATTGATATTTATGTATACTAGTATATATTTGACAAATTTCTAGAATATTTTTATTCTTAGGATTAACATGCCAAAAAATATATTTTATTATATATATATTATTATTATTATTATTATTTAGGCTATATTTGGATATATATAATTGAATTTCAGCACATGTACTCCTTTCTTTTTTTTTTTTTTTTTTGCAGTTTTTAGGCCAGGGCTGGGTTTGAACCCACCACCTCTGGTATATGGGGCCAGCGCCCTACTCCTTTGAGCCACAGGTGCCTCCCACACGTACTCCTTTCTAGTCCCTATTAAATACTTTTTATTATGTCACTGTCAGTCTCATACCCCAGGGACTTTTACAGATAACTTCTTGTAAATTTTCAATTGTTTATTTCAATTGAAAATGTATTTTTAGAAGCGTTATGGGGCAATCCATTTCTTGATTTCTGCTTTTCTTGGACAATTTTTACTCTCTTTGTTATTCATCTCAATTATTATTTTAAACCCTATAAAATATTCATTAGTCTTGAATAATCCATGTTTCACATAGTCTGTGTACTCATCATGGGAGGATACTTCTCACTGCCTTAAACTCCTCACTGTTGCATTTCACTTGCTAGGGCTGTATCGAAGTGTTGATTCATGAACAAAAAGTAAAGTCTCTGATTGACAAAAACAAGCAATAGAGAGCAATAAAAAGTTATTAACTATCTCAGTGGTGATAAGTATTATAAAGAAAAAGTAGAATATTGGGTAAAGAGGGAGGAAAAGGGGCTGCTGTATAAGGAGGGTGGCCCAAAGGCCTCTTTTATCAAGACAAAGTGGGGTACAGCAATGGGCAGCAGACTGGGGAGAGGTTCAGCAGGAACAGCAGGTGTCAAAGCTGCAGGTGCAAACCCTCTTTGCATTCTGAGTATTCAGGAAAGTTTGAGGAGATCTCTGTGACCGAGCAAAGGGGAGAGGAGATGAAGTCTCTAAGGAGTCAGGGCCTCAAAGGACAGTTACGAGCAGCAGAGCGAGGTGATTTGATTTGTGGTTGAGACGCATCACTCTGCACGTGTGGTCAGGCCTGAAAACACGGAGGTCAGGGACTTTAAACTGATCCAATGTTGACCATCTCAGTGGGAAATAACATTTTATCTCTTCACTCAATTCCACTTAATTCTTCTTTCGCTCACTTAATAAGCAATGTTCTCTCTGACTTTGCAGAGCTTCCCTCTGGTTCATCTAAGACAGGAGAACTGTTCTAATATGAATATAACAAAAGTATCCTCTCCAGGTTATTGCCCCCAAAATGCTGTCCAAGTGGTATGTCCTCTGGGCAGTGAACTGGAAACTGAGCTGCCACTTCCAGGAGGCTCAGCACACATGAACCCTTGCTCCGAGTCTCTGAAATTTTAGAGGAATTCAAGACTTTCATGGTCAGGACTAGATTAGTATAGGATTACAAACTCTTCTGGATCCTCCTCTTCCATCCATTCGTACCATGATGGGTGGAGATAGGTAAGGCCCATCTCAGCATCCCTAATCTTGACAGCCTCCGAATGGAGAAGAGGAAGCCTGGGATGTGCTCGCTCTGGGAGCCTCTGCGGTGAACAGCTCAGTGCAGCACTTCCTAGAGTGGGTACCTGTGAAGTGACTACATACGTACCACTGATTTCTTACGATAGCTAAATGAATAAAAAGTTTAACAAAGAAATAAAGACAAAAACATTCTATAAGACCTTCATTGTACAGAATTCTTGAAGATACTGTTTAGAAGTATTAGTGCAGTAGTAAATTCCAAAGAAGTAAAAAAAATGCAGACCTATAATAAATGATCCTTTTGGGCAGACTAAAGATTCGGTACCAGGAATAGATCTCCCCCCCCCGCCCCACCTTCCATAAATAGTGGTGTTTATAGATGATATAGAAGGACGAGGTTGATATCTAGAGCATAGAAAATGGGCAATGTAACAAAAACTCCTTAGATTCTATTCCCACCAAGGTTTTATCAACATACAAACATTTTACCTATGTTTTGTTTTGAAGAGAGTTATTTTGTGGGTAATTATATTCAGTTTTGCCGAAGAATTTTGGCAAGATAGTTATTAAATCTGTGCAAATAATAGGTAAAACAAAATGCTGCCTTTTTCCTTCTAGGGCCATTAACCTACACAGAATAAATATTCATTGGCACATTTGTCAGATATTATATTCTGGGTTACTCTACCAGGACATAAATTATAGGTGGGTGTGGATATAGATGTAAATATAGGCATATACAGTGATGGCCAATACTTAAACCATTTTAATGATTAAATAACAAAACAGTACATGTTTTTAAATTCATCATTTTCATTTTCAAGGGTAACAATGATAGATTTTGGGTGCTGGTTCCACTCTCTTTACTGAGGTAGAATATAATGTTTTGGACAGAAAAAGTTTTGAGAAACCGAATTTTTTCTTACTGTTTACTAGTGAGGGAAGATGTGTGTTTTAGGAGCCCTCTGTAGCTTTCCTTCCCTAAACCAGTATACAAAGAGGACCACGCCATTCTTGAGCACAGTAAAAACCCCCACCAGGACATTGCAAAGTGGTGTCTGCTGTGTTACTAAAAATGAAGCATTTATCTCCACTAAGTGGAAGAGGTCAGCCGTTGGATGCGGCTTAGGGATGGGACAAAAATACTGTTTAATCCATTACTTGGTAATAAATAACAAACAAAAAGTTTTAAAACTTAATAATTTACTTCCCAGATTTATGAGATATGTGTGAATGTCATAGTGTCTAAATGACTTTGTTGGAGTGCCCCTGGTTTCAGAATGCTCCCACTTACAAACCTCCTGTGTGTCTCAGTCTTTCTCAGTAGAATTTCAGAAATGCGGCCCCATCCCCTACTGGTTTTTCCTCTGTGTTTACTCAAGAAAGTATTAGGTGAGATTATTTTTTCTGTCATGTCTTACTCCCCTTTCCCCTTTTAAAAAAATAATAACAGAAAAGTTAGGCTGGCGGTATGGAACGAAAGGAGGAAGAAGCAAAGATTCTTGCTTTATGTAGTAGGATTGATGCAAAATCCTGATGACCACTTGGTATCTGGACAACTCCCACTGAGACAGCAGAGCTAGATAATGGGAAAGTGAATTTGAATCTCTCTGGAGATACAAAAATCATACCTTATTTACACTTCTAGTAGTTTTTTTTCTTACTTCAGGCCCTGGTCATATACACGTAAATATGAAATCAGTATGACAAAGCATAGATCAGGAATTCAGAAACTTAATCCAGTTATGAAAATTAATCTAGAAAAAAAGAAAAATAATAAATCAACCTCTTATAACCTTCAAACTGTCCTCTCTAAATCTTACTTTTATGCAATGCAAAATAAGTACCAAATAGGTTTATTTGTACTGCATATAGCCACAGCAGTCATTTAGATAAACTGATAAATAGAAAATTCAGAGAATTTGTAGAGTAACTTTTTTTTTGGTGGATAGCTTTCCAATTTCATTCTGCATTACCGATAAGTACTTAAGCATAAATTTATGTAGCCTTTTTATGATTGTTCTGTGAGGTGTATTTCCTTCCTTAATACTGTAATAAACCATGAGAACATAACTACATTGACTATGTAAGCCTTTTCATCTTTTCCATTTCTGTTCAAATAGAAATATTTGAATTACAGCTATTGTAGCAAAACTGAGTTTTTATATTTAATCTTTGTGTATATTTGACCCCATTGTCCTGTTCTAAAAATTCAAGGGTATTTGTTATCATAATTTCTTTTCTGTTGAAAATAATTATTAAGAGGCCTAAGTGATATTCTATATCAATTTTCTTTTAGTTAATTTTTAAGAATTATGGAAACATTGTTGAAAGGTCTTCATATCTTTATTATCAATATATTTATTTAGACATTTATATCGGAGCAGGCTTTAACCTTTGAAATATGTTCTATCCACTCCCATGTGCTGGTCATCTCACCTGGCTTTTTGTCGTTGTTTTTGTTGTTAAAATGTTCAATGCAGGTTCTACATGGTCAGCTATTATGAGCGGAATCACAGAATAGCAGTGGGAGCTCGCCATGGTTCAGTGGCCCTGTACGACATCCGAACTGGAAAATGTCAGGTAAATAAATCATTGTGACTTCCTCTCCATAAAGTGTGCAAGTTATTGAAAGGAGAGAGAGACTAGCACTTTACCAGTTGACGTGCTGAGCTGCTGGAACATTATGGATAATGCTAAAGGGATCAATAGTTTAATGAAGTACTCAAAGAATATAGAGCCCCACTGTCTTTCTTCACTGGGCCAGAAGGGCTGCCACAGATGAGTTCCAAAGAGAGCCCAGAGAAAGGTGGCATTGCTCACAAACTACTCTGAAGGCTGTCTTAATGTTTAAAGGGAAGTTTTCTGATTTCGTTACTTATTTTTGTCCCTTATTTTCCAAAAAGTTTGACAAGGCATAGTTATGATGTAATGGTTAAATAAAAATTAAGGTTTGCTCTAAGTAAAATGAAGTATTTAGTAATTGTAGAACATAGTTCATAAAAAGAAATCACAATAGCATCTAGAGCTCTATTGGAAGGAAATTGGTGCTCTATTTAAGACAATATATTATTAATACTTTTTACGCTTTTATAGCAATTTACTATGAAAAATTCTCTCTTGATTCTGATCTTGATCATCTGATTCTCAAAATATAGCAGTTGGCTAGACAGGGCAAGTCCAGTCCCACTTTAGATGCAAGAGAATTGAAGCTCAGAGCTTTAAATCACTTTCTCCTAGAGTCACACTGTTAGTGACAAAACCAGGCGTAGGCTCCACCATGATCCTACTAAATTTATAATGTTCACTGATGAATAGTTCCAAACATAGCTTCTAATATTTCACTGCAGCATTTGTTAATGCTGATATATTCAGTTGTATTACCATATTAGGAATTTCCAGAAGGAATATGAAGAAATTCATAAGGATGTGGCTAAGATTTTAAACTGTCTCTTAAATTGAATAAACTTTCAAGTTATTCTCCAAAAGCGTTCCTGCTTTCTTTCCATGCAGTAGTTCTAAGAGATGGTGATAGATGTTGGGAATGAAAGTTTCAAGGGTCAATCAGACAAGTTTAGGGATATCATTTGAAAGGTTGCAGGTCTTCTCAGAGTCTCTAGCATGTGAATGTGCATTGTGCATTTCCTGGGAGTGTGTGGAGTATGCACCATTTGCCATATTTATTTACCTATCAAATTTTGTTTGAGTGTGTGATGTTAAAAGACATTAACTCCCATTGGCAACCATATTCTTTTACTTGGGGCTCTCACTGAGAGTGACGAAACCACTCTGAATAGTTGTTTAAAAATTAAGTTACAGGATGATAACATTCACAAGAGAGACAGACTCCTCAAAGAGCATTTTCAGATCCTCTTGGTTACGACAGTTTTTAAAAATTATAGTATGTTACTACAGGCTGACTTGAGAGAAATGAATCACAGACATGTACAACGGTAAAGACAAAAAAAAATTATAGAAGGAGGGGACCTTGTCAAGCTTCTTTAAAAATGAAGGGAGGAAATTATAGAGAGGACACTTGTGATAAAAGACACAATTGCCAGCAGTGGAGAGAAGAGCGCGGCAATGTGAACACAGTAAGGGGACCAGGATGAGAGAGACTAGCAATTAAGAATTAATGAAGTAGCACTTCAGCCTACTAAGTGTCTCAACAGAGATGTTGGTAACATGGAAAAAAAATGTTTTGAATATCTTATTCTTTTCAGTTAAATTACTTAACATACATCTATCAAAGACATTCTTTCTTAATAAGAATATGTAATGCCATCCATATTCATTGTACTTTCTGTACATTACTTTAGTACATTTAGATATTTTCATGCCCCTCCTCAATTTTTTTTTTAATTGTTGAATCATAGCTGAGTACATTAGTGCAATCAAGGGATACAATGTGCTGGTTTCATATACAATCTGAAACATTTTCATCAAACTGTCATTTTCTTAGTTATTGTATGAAGACATTTGTATTCTGCATTTAGTAAGTTTCGCCTGGATCCATCTAAGATGCACCATAGGTGTGGCCACACCATTTACTCTCCCTCCACCCATCCTCCCTCCTCCCTTCCCCTCCCTTGCCACTTTCCCCATATTCTTATGCTATAATTGGATTATAGCCTTCATATGAAAGCTATAAATTAGCTTCATAGTAGGGCTGAGTACATTGGATACTTTTTCTTCAATTCTTGAGATAATTTGCTGAGAAGAATATGTTCCAGATCCATCCATGTAAACATGAAAGAGGTAAGATCTCCATCTTTAAGGCTGCATAGTACTCCATGGTGTACATGTACCACAATTTATTAATCTATTCGTGGGTCAATGGGCACTTGGGCTTCTTCCATGACTTAGCAATTATGAATTGGGCTGCAATGAACGTTCTGGTACAGATGTGATCAAAAGAGCATGGTACTGGCACAAAAACAGAGAGGTAGATATTTGGAACAGAATAGAGAACCAAGAGATGAATCCAGCTACTTATTGTTATTTGATCTTTGACAAGCCAATTAAAAACATTCAGTGGGGAAAAGACTCCCTATTTAACAAATGGTGCTGGGTGAACTGGCTGGCGACCTGTAGAAGACTGAAACTGGACCCACACCTCTCACCATTAACTAAGATAGACTCTCACTGGATTAAAGGTTTAAACTTAAGACATGAAACTATCAAAATATTAGAAGTAAGTGCAGGGAAAACTCGAAGGAATCAGCCTGGGTGAATTTTTTATGAGGACTCCCCCCCAGGCAATTGAAGCAGCATCAAAAATACACTACTGGGACCTGATCAAACTAAAAAGCTTCTTCACAGCCAAGAACATAGTAAGTATAGAAAGCAGACAGCCCTCAGAATGGGAGAAAATATTTGCAGGTTATACCTCTAACAATGGTTTAATAACCAGAATCCACAGAGAACTCAAACGTATTAGCAAGAAAAGAACAAGTGATCCCATCTCAGGGTGGGCAAGGGACCTGAAGAGAAACTTGTCTAAAGAAGACAGGTGCACGGCCTACAGATACATGAAAAAATGCTCACCATCCTTAATCATCAGGGAAATGCAAATCAAAATTACTCTGAGATATCACCTAATGCCAGTAAGATTAGCCCACATGACAAAATCCCAAAACCAGAGATGTTAGTGTGGATGTGGAGAAAAGGGAACACTTCTACATTGCTGGTGGGAATGCACACTAATACGTTCCTTTTGGAAGGATGTTTGGAGAGTACTTGGAGATCTAAAAATAGACCTGCCATTCGATCCTATAATTCCTCTACTAGGTACATACCCAGAAGACCAAAGATCACATTATAACAAAGACATCTGTACCAGAATGTTTATTGCAGCCCAATTCATAATTGCTAAGTCATGGAAGAAGCCCAAATGCCCATCGACCCACGAATGGATTAATAAATTGTGGTACATGTATACCATGGAATACTATGCAGCCTTAAAGGAAGATGTTTTCTTTTCATGTTTGTTTACATGGATGGAGCTGGAACATACTCTTCTTAGCAAAGTATCTCAAAAATGGAAGAAAAAGTATCCAATGTACTCAGCCCTACTATGAAGCTAATTTATAGGTTTCATATGAAGGCTAAAACCCAACTATAGCCCAAGAATATGGGGAAAGGGGCAGTGGAGGGGAGGGGAGGGAGGAGGTTGGGATGGAGGGAGGGTAATTGGTGGGGCCACACCTATGGTGCATTTTAGAAGGCTACAGGTGAAACCTACTAAATGCAGAATACAAGTGTCTTCATACAATGACTAAGAAAATGCCATGAAGGCTATGTTAAACAGTTTGATGAAAACATTTCAGATTGTGTATGAAGCCGGCACATTGTAGCCCTTGATTGCACTAATGTACACAGCTATGATTTAATAATAAATAAATAAATAAATAAATTAAAGAAAAAAGAGTTTCACAAGTTCAGGGGAAGAAAGGGCTCTAGGGGGCCAGTGCACATTCCATGGATTTAATGAAAGTGGTGGAGCAGCTGCTGGCCTCTCCGGACGGGGAGAGAGGAGGTGGACGGGGAGCATGAGGAAGGGTCAGGGGGGGCCAACCCAATGGAACGGACTCAAAAGCAGCAGGCACAGTGGACGTGGGGGTCAGGTAGGAGGTCAGGCTGGCGTGCTGGCTGGTGGGGGCGGGCAGCGCAGGGACAGCTGAGCAGCACAGGTTGGGCTCTCTGAGGCCCGTGCCTGGCCACATGGGCAGTGCCTCACTGCCCTGACCACAAGGCGTCTCCTGACTTTTCAGGCTAAAGTTTCTACCCTCATGAATGTTACATCTCGGGGCAGAGAGGCAGTATATCTAAGGGCTTTGGACACAAATCCTCCGCCTAAGGCTTTAGTTTGGCATAAGGATTATTTTAAAGTAGTAATGAGGGCTACTGGGGTGCCTTCCAACACGTGCCAGAATGACTTGCACTTGTAGACAGTGACCTGTCCTTTTTATTAATGTTGCTGTGGCTCCGTTGATTTCATTTCCGTTCCAGGTAATGCTAAGACGAGTTGCCGCTGATTCACTTAAAATTGCAAGACTGCTTCATTAAACCCGAGACTGGTTATTAACGTTTTATGAGCTCTCTAGGTTACCTCGCATTAGATTCAAGCTCTAACTACTCAAGCTTTTTGTTCTAAAAAGTTTAATTTAGTGTATTTGTATATCCCTTTAAAGAAGAAATGGAAAAAAATATCTCTTGCTAACAGAGTCCTTTGAACAGTCCCCAAACGTGGTAAAACATGGTCTTCATTTCTATGAACAGCACTGAGTAGATAGGGTGTCTCCAACAGCCCAGGCTGGCTCCACAGCTCTGTGCGTGCGTGCGGTTTACTTGCTTTGTTTGGGGTGCCGCACATCCCCACACCCTCACCCTACTGAGGACCCACAGGTGGTGTCCTGTGCCCTCCCACGCTTCCCCCCACTCCCTCCATCTCCTCATTCTTAGGCTGCCAAGGAATCAGCCCCTTTTCCAGGATGTGACCTCCCGAGAATCTTACACTTCAATTAGGCTCATATCAGAACAGACAAGAAAATTCAAAAGCAAGCGAGCAGGAGCAAAGAATGAAGGCCGTTCCCCTCACATGCTCAACAGTGAACAGCACCAGCGTCCTCAGGGAACAGCACCAGTGTCCCCAGAGAACAGCGTCAGTGTCCCCAGAGAACAGTGCCAGCGTCCCCCAGAGAACAGCGCCAGTGTCCCCAGAGAACAGTGCCCAGTACTCATCACAGAACAATGCCCAGTGTCCCCAGAGAACAGCGCCAGTGTCCCCAGAGAACAGTGCCAGTGTCCCCAGAGAACAGTGCCCAGTACTCATCACAGAACAATGCCCAGTGTCCCCAGAGAACAGCGCCAGTGTCCCTAGAGAACAACACCAGTGTCCCCAGAGAACAAGGCCCAGTGCTCATCACAGAACAGCGCCAGTGTCCCCAGAGAACAGTGCCCAGTGCTCATCACAGAACAGTGCGTGTCCCCAGAGAACAGCGTCCAGTGTCCCCAGAGAACAGCACCAGTGTCCCTAGAGAACAGCACCAGTGTCCCTAGAGAACAGCGTCCAGTGTCCCCAGAGAACAGCGCCAGTGCAAGCTTAACCACCAACAATGAAATCGAGTTCTGTGAGTCTGCTGCTGACTGGCAGGGTATGAAAATTCATCAGCGTGTTAGAGCCCTATGACTATAGTATTTTAAGGACTTTGGAATACAACCCAAAAGATTGTTTTTGGATTTTTTTTTGAGACAGAGCCTCATTCTATTGCCCAGGCTAGAGTGTCATGGCATCATCATAGCTCGCAGCAACCTCCAACTCCTGTGATGCCCCTGCTCTAGTCTCCCATGTGGCTGGGGTAACAGGTGCATGCCACAATGCCTGGATAGTGTTTTTATTTTTAGTAGAGATGGGTGGGGTCTCACTCTTCTTGCTCAGGCTGGTCTTGAACAACTGAACTCAACCAATCCACCTGCTTCAGCCTCCTAGTGCTGGTATTATAGGCATGAGTCACCCTGCCCAGCCCAAAAGATTGTATGAAAGAACTAATCTTAAAAATTATTTACTTGTTATTTTTCCTACAAGAATTCATTCATTCATTTAAAAAAAAAATGAGCAACGTCTTTCTCGGCACAACCACCAACAAAAGATTGCAATTTAATTTTAAATTGTGTAAGACCTGTTGGAAAATAATCAAATCTGCTTATTCCATTTCTTTGTATGGTCTTTTTGAAAATCTAAAATCTGTGTTGGAAGACCTAAAGACAAACTTCAAAACTGTATATGGTGATTACAGATCAGCACATGTGTCTGATTTGACAGAGTCAAGTATTTTCAAACTAAGCACATTTGCTACCTGCCCCTGGGCTCTCAGGTCAGCCCGCGCGGGCAGGCAGAGGCCTCTCCAAGGCCAGGCGCTGATGACATTCAAGGCATCCAACAGCCGGGCCTCTTCTTGCTATCACGCCTGACCCTGCCTTTTTCTCTGAACACTGTGAACTCATGTCACAGCAGACCTCCTGGTCGCTTCCAGGCCTCATTCCCCAGACAGGACTCCTCATGGGCACCTATAAAAGTCCCACCCGCCTTATGGTAGGACACAACTCAAATGGCTTCTACGCTGTGAAATACTCCTTGACGTTGAACCTTCCTCAGTGAAGTACGATCTCTATTTTTACAACAACACAGCGTTTTGGCCTCATTCATTTTGCTAAGACCCACGGTGCCTGCCATCACTGTGTCTTATCCATGATAGGCAAAACATCTGCTGAATGGATTAAGTGAATAATTTTGGTGATTCAAGTAGGAAATCTCTCCACTGATATGTCTTGTTCACAGCACTTCACCCACATGCGGTAGTGTGCATTCAATGCATATCTGTTAAAGAATGAGAAAACTGAACAAAAAGTTCCACTATTCAACTAACTTGGCTTTTGTTGTTGTTTTTTAAGAGATGGGTCTCGCTGTGCTGCTCAAGCTAGACTGCAGTGGCATGATTATAGTTCACTGCAGCCTGGAATTTCTGGGTCAAGTGATCCTCTCCCACCGTAGCCTCCTAAGTAGCTGGGACTATAGGTGCACGCCACCATACCTGGCTAATTTAAAATTTTCTTTACAGAGACGGGGGCCTGGCTGTGTTGCTTAGGCTGGTCTCTTAACTCTTGGCCTCAAGCAATCCTCCTACCTCAGCCTCCCCAAGTGCTGAGATTACAGGCAAAGCCACGGCATCTGGCCCTAATTTGTCTTTAAGGCGCAGAATGAAAATGTACTCAAATAGGAGAAGTGTCAATAGTTACTGACAAGGGAAAATGTTTTTTTCAGTGAAATATGGTTTCATCAGTTGATCAGTGGTACCAAATGAAGGTGATTTTAATCCATTTTAAAGACGTAAACACCAAGGCTCAGAGGGAGGAAAGGCAGGAAGCACCACGGTCTCCCTTCAACGTACTGCTCTACTATCGGCAGACACTGCTGCCCATCACAGATGAAGTTTTGAGTCAAATCAGATTCAGGACAGATGTGAATCCTCTGGTAAAAACTACAAAAATGAAACCAGCCACATGACTTCATTATTGATGAAGAAACACACTGGAGCAATTACAAAAGACTTCTTTTTTTTGTAGTTTTTGGCCAGGGATGGGTTTGAA
This sequence comes from Arctocebus calabarensis, assembly GCA_963573935.1. Taxonomy (NCBI): domain Eukaryota; kingdom Metazoa; phylum Chordata; class Mammalia; order Primates; family Lorisidae; genus Arctocebus; species Arctocebus calabarensis. The sequence continues at coordinate 2,436 of CAUYON010002771.1, read as the reverse complement.
CCCACCACCTCTGGCCTATGGGGCTGGTGCCCTACTCCTTTGAGCCACAGGCACCGCCTTTTTTTTTTCTTTTAACCAAAGGCTTCTTTTACAGGCCTCTTTCTTTCTCACTTAAAAACAAAAGGTGGGGGAGGGTGGAGACACTGCCATACAAATGTATGGGGACTAAGTAGTTATTAATAGAATCATAAGCCAGGCTATTAGCAGCTCATTGTCAGGGCGGGGACTGTGTCAACAAAAACAGTTTTATCAAGAGAAACAAATTAGACATTTATGGACAAACCATCGGCCATAGTCATCTTCTAATGTGAAAACAGCAGGACAGTAATAACACAGGGTGGTTACTAGTCTGATACAGTGTGTGGTTTTGTTATTGTGACACTCGTGACATTTTTTGAATTTTTTCTTTCTGATCCAAATGAATAAAATCATCTTTTCCATTAATGTAAGCCCGCAATTTGCTGTCACCCCACCAAAAGGTGAGCTATATTTGGTTTCTCTGTGACTCATTTCTACATATGAATCAAAAGCATATGACTGCTCCAAACTGCCTGCATTCATAACTAAAGAGAGAAAAGGCACACAGAAGGTTCCAGAGCTTTGGCTAGAGGGGTGGAGACCACCAGCACCTGCACTGTGGTGTGTGCCTCCACCTTTCTGAAACTTTCCATGCTTCCTCACCCCCCCTTGAGGAGTGCTGCCACCCCCCCATGCACTATAGATATTTAATGTTTCTGTCTTATAAAACAAAACAATGATTTGAATAAAATAGGAGTCTCCCTCTTGAATGTTAATATTTCCTGTTATTTCTCTATAAAAGTGAACACCAACATTTCTTATAAACATTCATTACTAAATTGATTTTGTTAGTTTTCTCTAGAGAGGCTTTTAATATTGTTGGAAACACAGCAAATACTGTCTCCTTAGTACATGGCACCATAACCACTGGACACTGAGAATAGGTAAGATGCTTACCATGGAGCACCACTCAGCAAAACAGGGTTTCCTAATTTAAATTTAACTTATTTCTGTTACCCAGGATGTAGTGAAGTGATAGGAGTCACTGCTCACTGTAACCTCCTATTCCTGGGCTCAAGAGATCCTCCTGCCTCTGCCTTCTGAGTAGCTGGGACTAAGGCACCTGCCACAACACCGACTGGTTTTTCTTACTATTTTTGTAGATATAGGTTCAGGGGGTCCTTGCTATGCTGCCCAGGCTGATCTCCAACTCCTGGGCTCAAGTGTTCTTCCTGCCTTGGCTTCCCAAAGAACTAGGATTATAGGTATGAACCACCGAACCCAGCCAAGTTTTTAAATGACTCCTGTGGGAGCTTTGAAAACACCACAATTCCCAGAACCCACTACAGCCCAATTGTGTCAGAGTCCCGGGAAGGGAGCCCAGGTACTGTTGCACCATAAAGTCCTCCCCTGGATTCTCATGTGCAGCTACGGGCGAGAGCGCTGGGCTACTGTCCTGAGGACCAGAGCCCTTTGCATGGTATTTTTTTTTTTATAATTTTATTGAATCATAATTGTGTACATTGGTGCAATCATAGGGCACAATTCATATACATTCAGAAATATTTTGATCATACTGTTAGAGATAGCTTTCATGGCATTTTCTTGATCACTATATAAAGACATTGATACTCTACCTTTAATAAGTTTCACCAGTACCCTGCTAAGATGCACCATAGGTGTGTTCCCACTAATTGCCCTCCCTCCACCATCCTCCCCCCTCCCCTCCCCTCCCTTTCCCCTTTCCCTGTATTCTTGTGCTATAATTGGATTTCAGCCTTCATATGAAAGCTATAAATTAGATTCATATTAGGACTGAGAACATTGGATACTTTTTCTTCCATTCTTGAGATACTTTGCTGAGAAGAATATGCTCCAGCTCCATCCATGTAAACACAAAAGAGGTAAAGTCTCCATCTTTCTTTAAGGCTGCATAGCATTCCATGGTATACATGTACCACAATTTATTAATCCATTCGTGGGTCAATGGGCATTTGGGCTTCTTCCACGACTTAGCAATTATGAATTGGGCTGCAATAAACATTCTGGTACTAATATCTTCATTATGATGTGATTTTTGGTCTTCAGGATATATACCCAAAAAAGGAATTATAGGATCAAATGTCAGATCTATTTTTAGATCTCTAAGTATTCTCCAACTATCTTTCCAAAAGGAATGTACTAGTTTGCATTCCCACCAACAGTGTAGAAGTGTTCCCCTTTCTCCACACCCACGCCAACATCTCTGGTTTTGGGATTTTGTTATGTGGGCTACTCTTACTGGAGTTAGATGATATCTCAAAGTAGTTTTGATTTGCATTTCTCTGATCATTAAGGATGGTGAGCATTTCTTCATGTGTCTGTAGGCCATGCGCCTGTCGTCTTTAGAGAAGTTTCTCTTCAAGTCCTTTTCCCACC
>CAUYON010002770.1:0-10130 GCA_963573935.1 Arctocebus calabarensis | reverse complement strand
AGGGGAAAGGGAGGGGAGGGGTGGGGGGAGGATGGGTAGAGGGAGGGCAATTAGTGGGAACACACCTACGGTGCATCTTAGCAGGGTACTGGTGAAACTTATTAAAGGTAGAGTATTAATGTCTTTATATAGTGATCAGGGAAAATGCCATGAAGGATATCTGTAACATTACGATCAAAATATTTCTGAATGTATATGAATCGTGCCCTGTGATTGCACCAATGTACATAATTATGATTCAATAAAATTATTAAAAAAAAAAAAAGAAAAGAAATTGGAACCGTTATACATTGCTAGAGGAAATGTAAAATGGTGCAGCGTTTTGGAAAATGGACTCATTTCCTCAAAAAAAAAAAACTGTAAGGGCGGCTCCTGTGGCTCAGCGAGTGGTGCGCCGGCCCCATATACCGAAGGTGGCGGGTTCAGGCCCGGCCTCGGCCGAACTGCAAAGCAGAAAAGTGGACGGGTGCTGTGGCGGGCGCCTGTAGTCCCAGCTGCTCGGGAGGCTGAGGCAGGAGAATCGCCTGAGCCCAGGAGCTGGAGGTTGCTGTGAGCAGTGTGACGCCACGGCACTCTACCCAGGGCAATAGAGTGAGACTCTGTCTCTGCCAAAAAAAAAAACAAAAAAAGAGAAGTAGAACAAAGTTATGAGGTTGCTGCCGAATCCAGGCGGGAGATGCTGGCCAAAGCCAAGGCCACAGAAGGAATGGAGGGTGGGGGCCTAGGGGAGGGTGGGGCAGAGAGAGGGGTGGGGGGGGCGGCACCAGCCACTGACCTTGAGCAGGTGCAGTTATCGGCCCTTGGGGACTGACTGACCCTGAGAAACCACTCCCGGGCTTCTGTCCTGAAAGGTGGAGCAGGAAAAGCCCCACTTTCTGAAATGGAGAATATGGCAAGTAAATTGAGAAGCAAAGTACGTTTGCCTCCGACTTGCAGAGTTAGCTCTCTTCTATGTGTAACATAGCCGTTTCTTGCTGGACAGCTTGACCTTGGTGACTCCTGATAGAGCGCTAACTGGAGGCATGAATTTGGGCATTGTTAACAAATGATTAGTACTCAAAATCACAAAATGGGTGAAGTTGTTCAGAGAAAGAAAGGAAAGTATTCATCCGTGGACAAAGGAGAGTTCAAAGGTGGGCAGCTCCCACAGACATGCTCTTGAACGTCGTTGTCCTGGGCTGCCTGTGACCTAGTGTCAACACCGACCCGCATGCAGTGGGTATAAATTTGTTCTATAATCTCTAACTGCAGGAAATACTGCAAGGTTTTCTGTTGGCTAAATCAAAACCTTTATTAGCTAGGATTACTCAGGCATAAATAATGAGAGAGTTGGAGGAAATTTAGGGACCTAATGTGAAGAGTCTGCAGCCCACAGGTGTGTGCGAATTTTGTGAGGACTTTTTTGCTTATGCCTGGTATCAGATATCACCAAAAGTATGCACAGACCTTTTCTTTTCTTTCTTTTTTTTTTTTTTTTTTTGTCTTATCAGCTACCCACTGTGTAACAGAGGGGGAAAAAAAAAAAAGGTTGGACAACCCTCCCTGCCTGTAGGTGTTTTACAAGAAAATTTAGACTCGTTCCCCACCCTCCAAACAGGAAGGTGCACACAGAAGTGCTTCAAGCATTCCAACTAAAGTTACCTTGTAAGCACCTTTTATATTTGAAGGCTTCATTAATGGGTTCAACACATCATCGTTTCCACCACTAACTAGAAACAGGTCCATTTTATCACTTCGCTCCAGGACCTGGCTGTGGCTCAGCTCCCAGCAGAGCAGGAAGCACCCTGGCATCACAATCTTCAGAGTTTCATATTCTTTTTCTCTGTGGGACATCAGCCCCACTCTAGCCGGAAGGAATCAAGTCACACAGAGACTGGGGATGAAATGTGTTCTTGACTCCTCCTGAAAGTAGCATCATCCCTTCGGGGCCTGGCAGTGGGACAGGCTTGCTGGGGAGAAGGCCACACACAGAGAGACCAGCTGCCCCCAGCCCCAGGGCAGCACCTTCTGGAGCAGCCCCACCCGGAGAGGAGTTCAGCTCCACGTGTGGACCGAGGCTCAAAGCCGAACAAAGCTCCTCTCACCTAACCTGAGCATACAGAAAAGGTTTAATTAAGGAAGCAATTTTTTTTCTACCCATTAGGAAATCTTGACAAATAGACAAATCTACATGCAAATGAAGCCGTCTGGTTTATTGCCATCAATAGAGCCCAGCCCACAGTAAACAATAGAAGGCCCACGCAAAGAATCCTCAAATCTCTAACCTTGGGGTCTCTAATCATTTTCAAAGTAATTAGCCTCTTCAGAGCTGGCATTTACAGCTGAACCTCTAAAGTGCCTGCCCTTTCTAGCTGAAGCTCTAGATGTGCTTCAGGGTGTGGACCCAGCTCCTGGCCGTTTGGTGCCCTGAAGAAATGGCTGAATCTGCTTGGTCCCACCCGCTGTGGTCCCCCAGGTGACACTGTCCTCCAGCCACTGCCTCTTCCTCCTCTCCAAGCCCCCTCTCTCCCTGTGGTATGGGAGGAGACCCAGCAGGCCCTGGCTCTGAAGCCTGCCTGGATGGTTTACCAAGCGGTCTGCTCTGCGGTTATCTGGTAAACCTCTGTGCAGATGAAATTATGTCTGTGGTTTGGGTAACTCCTCCTTCTCAGGTGTCCAGGCATTGCCTCTTTCATCAGATTTTTACTTAAATGGCTAGTCTATGAAAGCACGCTTCACATTAGCTTCTATTTGTGTGTCCCGAATAGAATTTAAAAAATTTTTCTAGCCCACGCACAGTGGCTCACACTTGTAATCCTAGCACTCTGGCAAGCAGAGGCAAAAGGATCCCTTGAACTCAGGAGTTTGGGACCAGCCTGAGCAAGAGCAAGATCCTGTCCCTACTAAAAGTAGAAAAATTAGCTGGGTGCTGTGGCAACTGTAGTCCCAATTACTTGGGAGGCTGAGGCAGGAGGATCACTTGAACCCAGAATTTGAGGTTGCTGTGAGGTAGGTTGACACCGTGACTCTACCTGGAGCCATAGAATGAGATTCTGTCTCAAAAAAAAAAATAAATAAAAATCAGGGAGGAGATTAAAAAAAACAGGAGGCATGTAGTTTTGAAAGCTCCAGGAGAAGCAGAAGAAAAAGAGATGAAGGCGTTCGCTGCTCCCCTGGGTGGAGCTGGAGGCCATTGTGCTCAGTGAAATCAGCCAGGCACAGAAGGACAAATACCGTCCATCCTCACTTACAGGTGGATCCTAAAACAGCAGAACTCAGAAGCAGTGCGGGAGGGGGGGCTGTGGAGGCTGGAGGGGAGGGGAATAGGAAGATGGAGAAGTGGTCAAAGGGTACAAATCTCAGAAAGGAAGAATTTATTTTTAGTTCTATTGCACAGCATCGTAAATATAGTTAATAAGATAGAATTGTATATTTCAACATCCCTAAGAAAGTAAATTGCAAATGTTCTCACCACAAAAAAATGTTAAGTATTTGAGGAGATGGATGGGCTGAGTATGTTGATTTAATTATATTCTACTCTGTATTCAGAAATCATGACACTGCTTTGCACCCCATATTTTATATACTTATTAATTGCCAATTCATAATTTTTTAGAGGAAGAATCCCTGTGGGAAGCAAGCTCAAGAGAAGAGCGTTAGGGTTTGCTGTCTTACTGTTCACACCTTTAAAGGAAAGAGGCTCCTTTTCCATCCCCCCCACAAGCCATCAGTTCAGTAGTGCTTCCTAACTTTTGTTGAATATTTGTTTTATGCCCAGCATTCTGCAAGTGCATTTCATGGATTTTCTCCAGTGATTCTCACCACACCCTATAAAAGAAGTTCCATTGTTATTCCATTTGTAACAAACGGGAAAATTGAGATTTAGAAGGTCGAGTGATCTGCCCAACTTCGCCCAGTGGCTGGAGGTGGTGGAGGCAGATGGGACCCTGAGGTCCGATCCCACTTCCTGCACGTGGGGACAGTGACGGGCAGCTCCTCCAGAGGCAGAGAGGCCAGAACAGCCGCAGGACTCCGTCCCGTCACCCCCCACCACACCCACCATCCCCTGCTCCCTCCCAGCACCGTCACCGTACCAAGTCAGTGCCAGAGACGCAGAGTCAGCCGAGGAAGAGTTCTTAATCTTGAGGCCACTAACTGAGACTGAGGAAACCCTCAAATCACCTCCCAGAGAGTCTGGGTCTGGGGATCCTGAGGAGTTTAGGAGGATTTGGGGCCAAAGTGCTGGTGGGTTGAAGAGTGGAGGGTGCAGCATGAGGCTGTGACCTCCCTCTGTCAGTTACCCAGATACTCAGATTCTCTCCTATTCGCATTGAAGCCAACACGTGAAACTGAAAGTGACTGTCAGGCAGGTCAGAACTTGTTCAGTTGGCAGAAATGAAAAAGCAAGAGTTTGCAAATGGCCCACTCCTTGGGAGAGGGGACGGCAACACACAGAATGTCTTTTACCTGAGGGGCTCGGTATTAAAAGCAGAGAGTGGAATAGTCATTCTTTCCTGGGAAGAGGTGGAGAATTTCTCAGAACTGAAGCGTCACTTTCTCATTATCCTTTCATGGTCACTTCTGTCCATAACCACAGTGACTATCAAACATCACGGCACCTGCGGGAATATCTTTTAACACGGGAATTAGGTTATAATGAATTTAGGGGCTTCGAGAAGTCCAGTAGACCATCCTCTTGGATCTCTTGTCTTACCAGTTCAGACTGGTTTAGTCACCAGGGTCCCAGGCATCCTCCTCCTTAACACACTATCGGTCACACTAGAAAAATATATTTTTCCTTGGGGCCCACAGTGTTTAATTAGGTCAAGAGCGGTGAAGCGACGTTTGAGTTATTTCTGCTTCATGAGGCCCTGGGCTCAAAACCAGCAGAAATTAAATACACCTGGAATGGGGTGACTGTGTCAGAGATGAGCGCGGTTAGGCAGGGTCTGGTTGAGCCCGGTGCTCAGCCGCGTTCCACACGCATTACCCTGGGTAACACGTCCTCCTCCTCTTCCTTCTCCGTGACGGAAATTCAGCACACCCCAAGTTCAGTTCCTTGATGGCTGGCAGTGAGGAGGGACAGGAACTGGAGTCAGCACAAGGTTGGGGAGCTGGAGGCGCGGCTGGAAGTCTGTGAGGATCCCTCAAGCCCCCCTGCCCTCTCCGGACCCCGTAGTGACTGTCCTGGTCTACTCAAGCAGGAAGTCGGGGGCCTTGTGCTCCAGACACCAGGCATCAAAGAAAACGGGAATTAAACTTCATAATAAAGGCAGAGCAAAGATGTGGAAATCTGCATCATTAAGATGGAACCCTGCCCTTGACCTTCCTCTGCACTCCCAGAGCACAAACCACCAGACATTTGTTCCTTGTGGGGAAATTGAGTTACATGTTCTGTGGCCCAAAAAGGTCATAGGCTGACCTCTGGGAGTGCTCCGAGACACAAAGCTCTCCCTGTTCCAGGGAAGCCCCGTGGTCAGCAAGCCCACCACTGCCTGCAGACACACACACCACAGACACAGTGTCCTGGTACTTCCCTGCACAGGGTGAACGACAGGTGAGACTCGCCAGCCATTTAAGGTAAAGTCAGAGGGGCCCCAGACCAGCGATGGGAGGGGAGGGGGTCTGCAGCGTAAAGCCCACCTCCTGCTGGGGCCGATATTGGAAGAAACACAGACAATGCAGGAAGCCAAAGAAAATTTTTGCAAAGTAAACATGCTCCGAGAGAGAGGAGTGCATCCTGAGAATATAGAACAGGGTGCTATCAAAAAGGACTGTCAGACCAGAAGAGAAGAGGGAGGCGTCACATCTTTCGTATTAATCTGGATGGAGTTGAAGAACATTCTCTTTAGTGAAGTATCACAAGAAAGGAAGTATCCGACCTACTCAATACTAGTATGAAGCCAGTAGATGAGCTAATACACGCCCACAGAGGAGAAAATCTCAATTTAATTCAAGCTGGGAGGAAGGGGAGGGGGGTGAGGATTGGTGTGCTCTCGCCTAATGGGTACAACGCAAGATACCTGGCACACTCCTAGGTGTGGGACACAACCACAACAGGGACCCCACCTAACCTGTGCTAATGTTGTAACCCAAGTGTTTGTACCCTCAATATTAATCTGAAATAAAAAAGGACTATCAGAGAATGAGATCTAATACTTGGAAATTAAAAATATGATAGCTGAAATTATAACACAAAGTTGGTGTTGAAAGTCAAGCTGAAGAAGTAAATGTCTAAGGAAGCAGGACATAAAGAGAAAGTTCAAAATTAGGGGACCCAATTGGCAATGAAAAGAAAAATAAACCTAAAAGTTAATAAGCATTTGAGAAGGAAGAATTTTTAAAGTCTGAGACCTGATGTGGGGGGAAAAAAAAATCACATGAGGTTTCAATTAAGAGCGTTGGACAAAAGATCCCAAAATTTTCCAGAGAGGAAAAAAAAATGCTGGGTATATACACGGCACGGTAATCAGAAAGCATTAGCTTTCTCAATAACAACCATGACAGCTTGACAGTTTTCTTTCTGGAGTTTCTCAATTCAGTGTGAAAGTAGAATAATAACTTGTCAGAAGAACAAGAATTTGTGAAGTTAATCTTGCTATCTCTTTTCTCAAGAAAACACTTGCAAATGTATTCCAGGAAAAAGAAGATGTGGACCTAGAAAGTGAATGTCATAGGATCATGAAATTTGAGGGTATAATATCAAAGAGTGTTTGCAAGGTATCCCTCCCACTGACAATGGAGGGAGGTTCCCTAACAAGAGCTATGCGGAGACCCTGAGAAGAGCCGGTCCAAGTAGGAACACAGAGACAGATGAGGGCTGTAGAAGATGCCTCCAGGGCACAAAAATATGACTGTGGATAACCTGATGTGCTTAATGTTGGGAAGTTCTTAGATGAGTTTTACTTTTGTGTTAGAGATTTTGGAAAGAATTCGTGGCAGGTACATAGAAACTAAGCAAATGAGAAAAAGTAGTTAATTATTGATGCTAGAGAAACAAAAAATCGTGCAAAAAAGAAAATATAATTAGATTTTACTACTTGGCTTGTTATTGAATAATACATAGTCCTGAAATATAAATGCTGTACTAAATTTAAATATCATCAAAACTCTGTGATTTTTGGTATTTTGGGAGACTATAGAGAAAGGAACTAGGGAGGCAGGCTTATAAAAGGGCTGCACTCTCATATTCCATTCAGGAAAATCAATAGAGAATATGTAAATGGTATAAATTAATAAACACCTACACAGGTATATTTTTTAATGAGGAGAGTGAGCAGGGAACTGCCTTTAGCTGCAGCCCTTCTGGCACCACTAGATTTTTAGAACTATGCACGTGTAACATTTGTTAGAAAAAAAATTAGGCTTAAAATTAAACGCTGCCCATTAAAAAATCCTTAGAAAATTTGAAGTCAGAATCTCATACCAAACAATCATTGGTCAGATTACAGTAAGTGGAATTAAGGAATCTGGATGCATAAGAGATACTGCATTTTCTACCCCTGATGGACCGAGTTGAGCAGCCCTCTCTCCTGATGGACCGGGTTGAGCAGCCCTCTCTCCTGTCCTAGGCCACCTCCTGAACTAGCGGGTCCCTGGTCTTTCCCACCACACACGGTGCGCTCTGACCTTGCTGAGCATGTGCTTAGAAAGCTTTGCACATGGTGGACTCATGTTCAGGCTTGTGGACCTTCAGCGTCATCCAAACCATTCTCCCAGCTTTTGATTCCTGTTGCTCTGGCCCTGGACTACGTCATCGGCCCATTTTTAACTTCCTCATTATTCTATTGACTGACCTTTCCCGTCTCATAGACTTTTTTCTGTTCTGCTTCATGCCTTCCCTCTCAGTTTCCAACTTTGCCCCCTCTGTCTACCCACACTGACTGCTCTGGTCTCTATCACCTGCGCTAGCTCAGTTCTTGCCATCCAGTGAATCGCTTATTTCCAACCTGGATTTGCATCCATTGTCACTTTATCCTGCATACAACTGACCTTGATAGCAAGTGCAAATTGCAGCTATTTCAACAACCTTTTAAGTTTAAGATACCATCAGTCTTACAAGTGCATGCCATGGCTCAATGAAGTCTAAAGGGAATAATAGAAATAAAGTCATGGATAAGAAGAATTACGGTGTGCTAGTGGAGGCAGTATCCAGTTAACAGTAGGTGCTAAAGCAGCATTAGCTTTTATATATTTTTATTTAGCATCTTGAATACTCAGGTTACCATAAAGCCCATTTTGTCCCACGAGGACTTTGCACATGGAGTGGAAATGGTTATAAATGCGAGGGGGAACTAATCGCTTATCTATTGATTTAATAATTATTTATGAGCACTTACTATATTCTGTGGCCAAAGGTTACAGAGATTTAATGGTTTCATCCCAGCTTTCATGGAGCTTATAATCAGTTGGAAGCAATATAAACAAACTATAATAATGCTATAAACTCCTTGCATCATGAAGTCCAGTAAGCAGCAGCGAAAGCACTCCTGGTGTGTTGTTATAGTTAAGAATCTCAGAGAGTGGGCGATGGAGTCCTCAGAACAAGGCTTAGAGAAGGTGGATTTATCCTACTTATTAAGAGCCTTTAGGCCCACATCCCACTAAGTATTTTACTTATGAATTCTAATCATATACCACTGTATTTATGTCGTGTGTTCATTATAAAGTACGATTAAAATAGATATTTTAAAAGATGGGTTTTTCAAACTAAATCAGACCAGAAGTTCTAGGGCCCTCTGCCTGTGCTTTGTTAACAGAAAATAACCCAAACTCCTTGAAATTAAGAGGTTTATTCTGAGCTGAATGTGTGTGGCCGGCCAGAGCACATGGCCTCAAGTAGCTCTGAGAAAATGAACCCCCAAGAGCTGGGTTACAGTTTGGTTTATTCGTGGAATTCCTGGAGAGTAGAAATTACACATAAGGTCCTAGGTCAATACACAGAGGGCACACATGGTTTGGCCTGAAAAGGTGAGACTTTTAGTGTGGTGAGGGAGTTATAGGTGAAAGGTAAGTTTAAAAATTCTTTAATTTGTAATTGGTTAAAGAAATGAAGTTTTTCTCAAAAGGCTTGAAATGTTTCAGTGACACTCAAGTGATCTGTTCTTTGACCTGCCCCTGTGGCTTCAGCTTGGTCCTCTTTAGCCTTAGGCCTGTTAATGCTGTAGCATCTCATTTTACAAAGAATATCTCACTGGCCAGAAAGGGGCGTATTCAGTCAGCTGAGGTCTTAGCGTTTTGTTGTAGTTCACAGCCCTAAATATATCATTTTTTTTATTTATTATTATTATTCTTTTATTGTTGGGGATTCATTGAGGGTACAAGAAACCAGGTTACACTGATTGCATTTGTTGGGTAAAGTCCCTCTTACAATCGTGTTTTGCCCCCAAAAGGTGTGGCACACACCAAGAACCCACCCACCTCGCTCCTTCCCTCTCTCTGCTCTTCCTTTCCCCACCCCTCCCTCATTCTTTCTCTCTCTGCTCTCCCCTTCCCCCACCCCCACCGTGTCATTAATTGTCATTAATTAATCTCATATCAAAATTGAGTACATGGGATTCATGCTTCTCCCTTCCAAATGTATCATCTTTAGTACCTCCTGAGTAGACACCTCAACTCAGTTACCTCCAGTCTAATCCAGAGGGCAGCCCTCACTGTTGCTGGTCGAGAATGCAGACTTATTTTTGATGACTTCCAGGAGTCACGTGGTTGAGTCTTTGGGGTTCTCTAAGTATAAGATCATATCATCAGCAAAGAGGGAGAGTTTGACCTCCTCTGCTCCCATTTGGAAACCTTTTATTTCCTCTCTTTCCTGTTTATATTGGCTAGAACTTCTAGCTCTATGTTGATTAGTAGTAGTGATGGAGGACAACCTTGTCTGGTTCCAGTTCTAAGTGGAAAAGCTTTCAGTTTTACTCCATTGAATATAATATTAGCTGTGAGTTTATCATAGATGGCTTTGATCAGCCTAAGGAATGTGCCACCTATGCCTATATTCTTCAGTGTCCTAATTAGGAAAGGATGCTGAATTTTATCAAATGCTTTTTCTGCATATATTGAGCATATCATATGGTCTTTGTTTTTGCTTCTTTTGCTATGGCGAATTACATTTATGGATTTGTGTATGTTAAACCAGCCTTGCATCAATGGAA